>CAEGAE010021602.1:0-16014 GCA_903067095.1 Girardinus metallicus | reverse complement strand
TATACTCTCCACCCATTATAATCTAATTAGGTGCCAGGTGTCCTCAATCTTGGGAGACGCTTCATCCTGCTACAATAGGAACAGAGAAACTATTTTGGATTGAATTTTGTGTTAATTGTATGTCAACTGTTTGTAATATTGTTGTTTCTTTTCTTTTCAACAAATAATAAGCCGGCAGTTTAAACTTATTTTCTGGTCTGTGGTCCTTAATACACCTTCACCTTTCACTACTCCAGTAGCCGAACCTAGCACTGGTCCTATTGTGAGTCTTATTAACTGTAAACACATCGTGAATGTTACAAAAGGAAAATGGCGGAATTGAGCGAAGAAACAAGTTATCTTTATTGACTAACATTGGTATCAGAGAATGGTTAGTAACTACAGAGTACCGCCAACGTCTGAAAAAGGAAAGCCTTATGAAAGTTGGAAGAATGAAGTCAACATTTGGACGAGAGTTAAAAATTTGGAGAAGAAAAGGCAAGCTCTTGCTGTCGCCCTGGCACTGTCTGGAAGAGCGCGGGACACGGCGATGGAAATTCCGGTAGACGATCTAAATAAAGACACTGGGATGACCACATTGTTCGCTAAACTAGATGACTTGTTTCTAAAAGAGGAAAAGGACAGGATCTTTGAGGCATACTCGGATTTTGACCGAATAATAACAGATGTTAACATGTCGATGGCGGACTATATAATTGATTTCGAGCAACGTTACTCGCGCATGAAAAAATACAACATGGAACTACATGACGTAGTTTTGGCTTTTAAGCTTTTGGACACCGTGTGTTTGGATATAACGGACAGACAGTTGGCTTTAACGGCCTGCTCAGATGTAACATTTGCTCCTATGAAGTCCGCTTTGAAGAGAATATTTGGAAAAAGAAAGGGTGCAGCAGCAGAAGGCCTTAGCCAGGAGTCCGTGTTTGCAACGGTGGCAAAAAGCCAAGTACTGGCGGTAGAGTCCCCATCGGAAACTCCACGGTTTGTGGACAAGAGTGGCTGGACAACTACAGCACTGTGTTACAAAAGAAAAGTGCGAAAACTATGAAAGAGACAGAAACACAAAGTCACAGGCCCTTCAAGTTTGGAGACGGAAAAATCATCTACTCCATCAAAAAGGTAAAGATACCTGCTAAAATTGGCAACACAAAGTGCAGTATAGAAACTGAAGCTAACATCCCACTGCTTCTGAGTAAAACCTCATTAAAAAGGGCAACAACTGTTTTGGACATGGAAAGGGACAGTGTAGTGATGTTCAACCATCCTGTCAAACTGGACTTTACTAACTCTGGTCATTACTGTGTGAACATTGCAGACAGTGAAAAGAGAAATTTTACTGATTTACTCACTCTGAAATTTTATCAGAGTAGAAGCTACTGAGGAAGTAGCTTCTAATAGCTACTTCCTCAGTAGCTATTAGAAGCTACTGAGGAAGAAATACTGACTACAACAGACAAGATGAACACAAGTGAACAAATGAAAGTTCTGGAGAAACTTCATAAACAGTTTGGCCACGCCTCTGCTGATAAAATACAGAGACTTTTGACTAATTCTGGCAACAATGACACTGTATGTGACAGCCTGCTAAAAAAGGTCGTGAACCAGTGTGAAGTGTGTCAAAACTATTGTGAATCCAAGCCAAAACCTGCTGTTGGCTTACCATTGGCATCAACATACAATGAAACAGTTGCTGTAGATCTGCACGAACTTGAACCTGGGATTTGTTACCTACACATTATTGACCAGTTCACCTGTATCAGTGCTGGTAGTGTCTTAACCACCAAGAGGTCTTCTGAAATAATCAAACGTTTTATCCATGATTGGATCAGTGTGCATGGCCCACCACAAAAGTTGTTCAGTGACAATGGTGGTGAGTTTAATAACGAGGAAGTGAGAGACATGGCCGAGAACTTTAATATTGTAGTTAAGACAACACCTGCTTACAGTCCATGGAGCAATGGACTGTTAGAGCGCCATAATCAAACTCTGACGGAGATCCTACTGCAAGTCAAAGCAAGTACTGGATGTAACTGGAGCACTGCCCTGGACTGGGCCCTGATGGCAAAGAACTCTATGTAATGTGTCCATGGATACAGCCCACATCAGCTGGTGTTCGGGCAGAATCCCAACCTGCCCTCTGTATTAATAGACAAAGCTCCAGCTCTAGAGGGCACCACCAAGAGTGAATGGGTAGTCAAGCACATTTCAGCCCTGCACGCTGCAAGAAAAGCTTTTCAGAAGCAGAATGTTCAGAAAGGACACGCAGGGCACTAAAGAAATAGCTGTGGCCCACAGACGAGCGATATGAAACTGGAGACAAAGTCCTTTACAAACGAGTGGATTGTCCAGAATGGAAAGGACCAGGAGTGGTCATTGGTCAAGATGGTGCAGTGGTTTTTGCTAGAAATGAAGGCACCTGTGTCAGAGTGAACCAACTCAGATTGAGAAAAGTTACTCACGAGAATGAAGAACCTCAGATTACCTGCAATGAGGAGAAAAATCTAGGACAACATACAGTGGACATAATTGAAGAGAATGTAGGAGGGGACACTGTTGCAGTAAATCCTGATAATGATCCTTTGCCTGCTCCTGAAAATGCAGAGGCTGAGAGACAGCACACTGGGAACACCATCATAAAGACAGGTCAAATTGTGACATTCAGAAATGCAGAAGGGGTCTCACAAAAGGCTGAAGTGTTGGGGCGTGCTAGCAAAGCAACTGGGAAATACAAGAACTGGTTGAACTTGCAGCTGCTTGAGTCTGCAGAAGTGGCTGGTAACAGTGAGTCAACTGATCTGTCACAGTTGGAGGACCTTCAGGACACGGATACGCAGAATATTTTTGTGAGTTAGGACATGTCGTTTGATGAAGCAAAGAAAAATGAAATAAAAAGCTGGAAACAGAACCAAATGTTTGAAGAAACTGAGGACAAAGGACAAAAGTGCGTCTCCACTCGTTGGGTCTGCACTCTGAAAGAGACTGAAAATGGAATAATACCAAAAGCAAGACTTGTTGCACGAAGATTTGAGGAGCTACAAGTTTCTGACCTACAAAAGGACTCTCCAACCTGGGCCTCAGAGTCACTGAGACTCCTGGTGGCGGTTATATGTCAAAAACAATGGGATCTCACTCAATGGACATTAAATCTGCCTTTTTATAAGGAACAGAACTGTCCAGAGACATTTTCATCAAACCTCCCCCAGAGGCCAATAGCACCGGCATGCTTTTGGAAACTGAGGAAATGTGTGTATGGTTTAGCTGATGCTTCACTGTATTGGTTTAACAGGGTAAAAAGCATCATGACTGAAGCAGGAGGCATCATGTCTCAGGTTGACCCTGCGGTTTTCTATTGGCTGGATCAAGAAAAAAATTTAACTGATGTACTTGCTTGCCATGTTGGTGATTTTATGTGGGGTGGATCACATTTATATGTTTTCAGAGTAAATCATTCCTCACCTGAGGTCAAAGTTTAATGTCAGTCGGGAAGCACATAATAGTTTTTCATATGTGGAAGTAGATCTTGTTGCTGAAGGCAGGAAGGTACAAATACACCAAGAAACATACATTCAGCACCTGCAGCCCATACACCTCTCACCCTCATGAGCAGCAGAGTCAGCTTCACCTCTCACTGAAAAGCAGCTCAGACCTAAGATAGGTCAACTTCTGTGGGTGGCAAGACAGAGCATTTCTGATTATGTGTTATTGTTATTACATCAACCTCCTGTTTAGTTAAGTCCTTCAAGGAGTTTTGCGATGTTCCTTATTGCTACTTATTTGTTACTATTACATTAATTTTCATAGTTCTGCTTTTTGTGTACTCTTCTATTTTCTCTCTCTCCTCAGCCTACCTTCTTTTCTCTCCCCTCATACCTGCAGCACATTAAACACTTCTTCTGTCACTCCTCACTGTTTCTTTCCTGATATAACCTGCTGACTTTTACCACCCAGTTTCCATTTTGCTCTTTTTATGAATTCTTATTTTATCCGGGTTTTTGTAAGTTTTGTTTTAGTTTTTCCATGTAATAACTAAATTTACTTGCTGCCTTTGTCTCTCAGCATTTGGGTTCACTTAAGCTCACAAATCAGGATAGGATTTTGACAAGGACTCTCCTATGTCTTTATTTTGTTTTAATTCAGTGATTCAGAGGTGTACTTATTGTGTTTTTGATCGTTGTCTTGTAGCAGAACCCAAGTTGGCTTCAGCTTGAGATCATGAACAGCTGACTGGACATTCTTCTTTGTGATTTCTCTTTTTGTTGATGGGAGAATTTATGGTCCCATTTATAAAACAGTCATAAATTACCAAAAGGCAGAAATGCTTTGTTGGATTTAATTTCAGGGCACGTGGAAGAAAAAGACAGGTCTATTTATGTTTAAACACATGACCTGTTTCAATTGTAACGCCTAATAAATAAACAAGCATAGTTATCACTACAGTTGTTTTAATAACTTTTTATTTTAAAATAGTACCACAATGAATATGAAATATTATATTCCCCACAGATGAGGAAGGTTCATCCAAGCTTAAGAACCACCAATTGGCTTTTCTCCTGGACCATCTATTGAGTTTCTTCATGGCATCAGTGAAGAAAGCAACTCAAAATTGCTTCCGATGGCAAATACATGCATCAATTGGCTAAAACTCCCAGTCCTGAGATGTTATGGAGTGTTTAAGGAAAATATGGACTTTGCTTTAGCGAACACACAAGGATTTGGGAGAACATAAAATGTTTTCATTTGAGTGACTGACATGTCACTAGTTATGTCGAAATAAAGTTTAGAGTTGTATGTACACCTTGCAAAGGCTGGTCCAGTTAGCAAGGTAATGTTCAAAAGTTAAAACATTGTCCCTGCTAGTCAGTATTAGCAGGTGCCAGAGCATGACGTTAAAAAGAATTTTGTATTTCAAATTGATCCGTTTTATAGTTTGTTTTAATCTTTAAGTTTAAGTTTGGCTAAATTTGTCAAATCCTTGATTTATTGCCAACTTCTGGGCACAGTGATTCAGTGCATCATGTTTTAATGTAAAAAAAAAAAGTTATATGTACAATTTTATTAATGTCAGACTGTGGTTTTTTTACCATGTCAAATTTTAAAGATTTTCAATTACGACACAGCTGCTTGTTTTATACATTTGCTTGTTGGGTGTTCTTTATCTATTGGTCTAAATAAATGTTTGCATCTTCTGTCAGTGTTGTTGAAATGTCTTGATTCAATAACAGTTTAATTCATTGACAAAAACATTTATTTCACATTTATAACAAATGAGGAAAAATACATTTAATTAATACAGAAATTTTTTTCTCTACATGTAACTTCATTCATTATTTTCAAGTTCAACAATCACATTGCGTAATTAAAAATACTTAACTGAAGATTAAGAATTAAACAGTTCAATAAAGTTTACTACTGAGCAGAATAAGTTAATCCCATAAATTCCATCATTTTGCAGAGGATCAAAAATGTGCTGTATCAAATTAACTACCGTGTCATTTATGCCCACTGAAATAACAACATTATTACTGGTTTGAATACCAGGTAAAGGCCCATCATGATCTACTTCAAAACTATCATCTACCTCAAAAATAGAATCGACAGCTGCATTTTGTTGTGCTATGTTGTTTATGACTCCTTTGTGCCACAACTGGAGTGGAGTCCACCCATTCTGAGTGGAGAGTCCATGGTTACTCCACTGGTTTTGGAACTCTAGTGTGGCTCTTGCGATTCTTGGCATGTAGACAAAATGAAGGCAAAATAGATGAACCTCATCTAAAGAATCAATAATACCATGCTCCTCCATGAAATTAAAAAGATTATTGAAATTGTTAGAGACAACCCTATTGAGCTCTGTCCAGAGTCTTTCAATGCGTTGATTATGTACAGATAAGCCTGCAATAACACTACGTCTGTTGAGACCCCTCCTTTCTAACATGTAACGAGCCACAAGTGTGTTTTCCATCCCATGATCACACCTCACTCTTGAAGGCAAACCAAAATTATTCACTCCCATAACAAACAGCGACAATACAGTAGAGGCTCTGTTGTTGTTACAGCATCTGAGATATATAATAGTTCGACTAAAACCATCCACACAGCTGTGAAAAACCATGCGCCATCTCACCAGCTTGTGGTTTCCATCAAAATGCCTGTAAAAGTTAAAAACATTGCATAGGTTTAACTGATGAACTAAAACAAGAAAACAATTTAATACATTTAAAGTAGCAAATACTTGGTGACCATTAGCATAGGATTTAAAACATTTTAAGAAATAATTATTTCCAGTCCTTGTTCATTTAAAAACAAATGTTTTTAAATGCCCTTAACGTAAACAAATGAAAAGGTAGCCAGACATGAGGAATATTAGCACTAGTATACATGTTTAAAATAAGAAAAACTATCTGATCAAGAGCAAACCATGTAACATTAAAAGAAAACTGCTGTAAGAGCGTTGTTAAATATATTATTGATTTGTTGTTACTTGATATGATAAGATACAATAAATTATTCTAAAAATCAAAATTCATGCCTGTATTCACAAAAACCTCCTAACACTTACAGTATCTCCTAGTGACATCCCTTTTTTAAAAAAATTCTTATTTCATTATAGCTTTAGTGAGTAGAAACTTTTGTGTGTCTAAGAGAGTCAAGACAATCTTTCGTCTTTGTCTTTGAAGAAAGAGAAAAAAATTGTCTTACTTTAATTGTCATTAAAGATAAATGAAGTAAGACAGCCAGCAAGGATAGATATTATCTGTACATTAAATAGAAATTTAAAAACAGAGTCCTCTGCATGTTTATGTCCTGTGGCAATTAATTTACTTTTGTTTAGTTCCATCATGACACGCTTCTCTCAATTAATTAAAGTATTTGTTTTTTTATATCAAATGATTACTGCTACACATTTGGTTTCCTTAGTTTGTGTCCTTTTTCCCATGAATCAACCAATCACAGACAAAAATAAACCACAAAACAAAACTAAATCGCTGATTTACTTCATGAAGACTAAGAAAGTGAAAACTATCAGGCAATATTATGTTTTTAAGATGGAGAAATATATATTACTCCATCTTAAAAACATTAGGTGTTTTTTTTTAAATATATTTTGCCAAAATGTGGTACATACTTCTTCGCAGTTGGTTCTGAAAATACTTCTTTAAATTATTAGACATAAGTCAAAAGCAAGAAGCAGATAAAAAAACAATCACAGTCCATAGAAGACATTTTTACAAATATCATTATTGTCAACACATCCTCACTCATACTGGAATTTCTGTCATCTCTTGTAAGAATCACTTTCAGCCATTTCATTAATCACGTTTCAGATAGTGATGGAAATTTTCAAAGCTTTTAATCACTATGCCTAAAAAGGTTAAGACCTTTTTAAGTATTAACATAAAAAGGTTAACTCTTAAAAAGGTCTTAAACTTTATAGGTTAAGATTGGAGGTCTATGACAGGAATTTTAGAATCTTTGAGAATACAAGTGTTGCTTTTTGGGTGTACATGAATTTTGTCTATACTTATGAAAAGTGGAATACTCTATAAAACATTAATTAGGCCTACAACAGAAATAAAACAGGAGGTGTAAAACTGTAGGTGTTTTTGTTCAGTGGAGATAACTGAAAACTTGCTTTAAAAACAAAAAAGTTAGAGTACAGATTACAATGTAAAAAAACCTATAATAATAATCATATATAAAAAATTATTCCCCTGCCATAACTGATTTGGAGTCTGAACATTATAAACCCGTCAGCATATGGTACGTCTCCTGCAAAATGATCTTCCAATTGGATCAACCTCCTGCTTAAGGGGATAACATTGGGACAGTGAACATAACAGGTAAATTGATAATTGTCATAATTAGTTATTTCCTTAAATCCACATGCCTGTAGACACTGTCTGACTCGCCAGCGTTGAACACGCATTTGTCTCGAAGCAAGGCTACCACGCACATAACTTTCGCCAACTTTTGGGGTCCTTTGTAGAATGTCAGTTATAATTTGGCGGAAGTCTTGATCTGTCAGCACAGATCAAGACCAAAGGTTGGATTCCCAACTGCTGTCTGTGTCTGTAGAGAGTCCGGCGATCAATACCAAAGGCAGATGCCATCTGCTGCCAGTTCATTCCAATTGAAATGCAGTGAGAGATTTGCAATGATGTGATGTCATATTGAGGACGGCCTGGACAACCAATCCTTTGTGTAGGGGGAATCAGACATCTAGGAGTTGATTCGGAAGATGTTTGTGTAGCATTATATTCTTCTAAAACTGATATAAAATAGTTATACAGGTCTTCAATCATTATTCAATAAGCATGGTCTCTTGGCTCACTAAACTCTGTCAGGGACAGGATTACAGATAAAGTCAGACTGTAACCCGAAAGTTCTCTATAAAGCCTGTTCTGGTTACGTGTGTCATATGTTCTCTCCCTTTGAATTGACTCTATGCATTGTAGAGCATCCATAAAAAATTGTTGAACATCATCTTCACTGACTCCAAATGTAAATAAAGGTAATAAACACAGTTGTAGCTGCACAACTAAGAAGACTGCAAGCTTCATTAAGACTGTATGCCTGGAGCTCCAAAATGCTTAAATAGCTGTTTTGCACTTTAAATCTTCTGTTTAGCTCCACCAGAAGAAATTCTTGAAGCAGGAAAAAACTCCTGAGGTGCAAAAGGGTGAGAAGGGGAGAGAGTAAAAGAAAATCAGTTTCAATAACTTTACAAATTACATATTCATAAAAACTGAATATGTAACTGGCTCTGAGAAACAAGGAAAGTATAAACTGTACTTAACAGGTGACAAACCCCAATATCACCAAAAGATACTAAATATGTACTCAGCAAGTCACATAATGTCCAATTCACTGGATCACTGAGCGGTCTTGCCATTTACGTTTTACAAAGGAATTTTAAAAAGCATTACTGGCTGTTAATGCAACGTGCAGCTGCTGTCAAGTTACATAAATGCAGGCAAATAAA
The DNA here is from genome assembly GCA_903067095.1 of Girardinus metallicus. NCBI lineage: Eukaryota > Metazoa > Chordata > Actinopteri > Cyprinodontiformes > Poeciliidae > Girardinus > Girardinus metallicus. Next base: position 7,034 of record CAEGAE010021602.1, on the reverse strand, counting down.
GAAAAAGAAGTCTAGGAAATATTGGTAGGGACTGTCGTCTTCATGCCAGAGTTGGTGGGGACATGTCCACACCAGTCCTTCTGGAAGTTACGCCTGTGCTTTGTTGTGTACTTCTTCCACATCTCTTTCAATTATATAATTCTTGTGTGCAACATAGTCCTTATTGTAATTTTCTTCCTTGCTAAAACTTTTCTTTGAGTGTTTCAATGCGATTTCTGCAGGCCTTTTAATATCTGATGAGTGTGCAGTTTGTTTGACTGGAAGAGCCTTCTCACCGTGTCCTTGTTTGCTTTTCTGTATTCCTTCCTTATGTCCGTCCAGAAAAGTTTTATCCTTTTGTGAGACTCTTTCATCCTTTACCTTTCCATCCTTGACATTGATCATGTTCATCGATGATGCAGAAGATCGTTCCTTTACCATAACTCTGTGGCACAGACTCGTTTTAGTTTCGTTTGACTCTGATGTGGAGCTAACAACAATGCTCCACCTTAGATCCGTCTGGATAGCAAATGGCTCATTCTCCTGTCCCAGTAGAACCTTTTTTGGAGCTAAAGCTTTGGCACAATTAAATCCAATAAGTAGTCCAACATTACCTCAGAGGAGGTAATTTATCCACAATGTCCGTCATATGAGTCCATTTCTTTGCCGTTTCATTTCTAGATACATTGTCAAAATTAATTGGGATGTAATTCTTTGTGTAAGAGGATGGAAGTTCAATGTGAAAACCAGAGTTATGACCTCTCACTCGTAGCCCTGCTACTCTCTGACTTTTGACCGTTGTTTGAACTCCCAGCATTGTGGTTAATTTCAGATTAACTGGATGAGAGTCTGCTTGTAATTTGTTAATCAAATCTTCACTAACAAATGTGTTGTCACTTTGAGTGTCCAGTAAAGCGTAAACTAGCTGCTCTTTGGATGGACTCTGGGCAGTAGAAACCCACACAGGGACAATCATGGAGGTGCTAATTGACTGACCCACCTTAGTGACGCTCAGAGCTGTGGAATCACCTTCTGTGATGTTTGTGGAGCTCTCAGGTGTTTCACCTGCCTTGTGGTTGTCATTGTGCAGACAGGTGGGCTGTCGTCCTTTGCAGGTGTCCCATGTGTGGCGACGACGACAGTCTTTGGCATTGTGGCCCACCTTTAAGCACCTGTTTGTTCTCCTTCACAAAACTCTGTTTGTCATCTAATGACATTTCCATAAAGTTTGGGCACTTTGACAACTGATGCCTTTTATCTTCACAGATCATGCAGGTGACCTTTAACCTTGTGCCATTTAACATTGTTTCATCTGCATGTACTGCAGCATGTGTTGTAAAGTCTTGAGCTGTAGATGGGCTTGATTTAATCTTCAACAGCTCATCTACTTTCTGAAGATGAGCTGTTGAACGGAGTGCATATGAAGAAGTCACAGGATTACATGCTATTTCCCCCTCTGGTGCCATGAACTCAGCAAACTCCTTGGAGGAGGGGAAACCTGTACCTTCCATGAGAGCAACTGTGACTTGACGATTCCACCGTGTTGCAAGCCATCGTGGAACATTTTGCAGCAACTTTTGGTTTTCCTCACAGTCACTTAAAATCTCCAAGCCCTTAACATGTGGTGTTGTTTGGAGACGGGTGGGGAGAAAAATCAGAAAAAGCTCTTAAACCTTCTGCATCTTTTGAATGAACTCTAAGCCACTTTGACCGTTTGTCTCTAAATACCTTCTGAATAATGAAAGGCTGACCGTAGCGCTGGTCGAGCCTCTTCATTGCGTCTCTGTATGCATCTTCATCACTGCCATAAAATATGCCCTCTAGACGTCTAAGAGCAGGACCAGTGATGTACCTTTTTAGTAGAATCAGTTTATCAGCAGGAGATATGCCTTCGCAGTCCACCAGTGAGATGAATGAAGCCTTCCATTCGATGTAGGTGATGGGATCTCCACTGAGCACCAAGGCCACAGGTGCTGGGATTCTGGTTACAGCTGTGCTGTCTTAGATAGTTTTAGCGAGTTGGGTTATGTCTGTGAGAAGCGATGGAGCAGCAATTTGAGGGTGTGATTGTTGTAGTGAATTGTTTGCAGGATCTGATGTAACTTGTTGCCAGTGGCTGATACTGACCTATAGAACCCACTGGAGCTGGTTGTGCAAAGCTCTGGTTGATAACAGAAGTCCCATTGTTCTGTATCATTAACTGATTTTCCATGTCAACTTTTAATTCCTTGTCATAAATCTCTAACTTTGCACGTACAACTTCTGCTTGTAGGCGCTCTAATTCAGACCTTTGTTCATCCAGTTCCCTCCTGTGTTTCTCCTCCATTTCTCTTATGATTTTCCTTAGTTTGATTTCCTCTTGTGTGATTTTATACTGAGCTTCCATTTCAGCTAGTTTCGCAGCTGCATCAATTCTTTTGGCTATGATGCTTGCTTATGGTGACTTGACCGTGATGCAGTGCCAAATATGGACTTGGCATGTTCAAAGGTTAAGAGCTGATGGAAATGCTGTCTTTCTCTATCTGCATCAAATTCATCTATCGCTGCTAAGCTCTCAGAAATGATTTTTAAAATGGATTTGTGCGAATCAGTGACAAAGGATATTTCCTTTGTCACTGATTCGCACAAATCCATTTTGAGCCTTATGACTTGGGCAGGTGCTTTACGCTCTCTCAGCTCGTTGTAGATTTTTCTCATGTTGTTTACAGTCTTTTCAATATCATCAGCCATTTCTGACTTACATGTTGAATCAACGTTAGGGTTTCTACCATGACTGACACTATGTCAATATTGACTCAACCATCATCTGAATGTGGATTTTACATGCACATGTGTAGCTTTTATATTGACTCAGAATTAAGGAATCAATATTAATTCATGTATACATTTTGGTCTGATAGCAGTGTGTCACATGTGCTATTGCTTTGCATTGAGTCAGGAATAACTGCAGTAATATATTCATGTACATGTTTGCACAATTTTGTGACATACACACACACACCCGCACACCCCCCACACACACATAAATAGTAATGGTTTGTGTTGTGATTATTATTATTTAATTAATTTATTTTGCCATTGAATTAATTGATGCGTTTTATGTATATCTGAAATATAAAAAGTTGGCATCAGTTGCAACTAATTTTACTGCAGTAGCAGAAGGCTACCAGCAGGAGGCATTGTGAGCTCCAGAGTCTGTGTACCTGACAACCGGCTTCAGAACAGATTCCAGGAGAATTTGTGAAGCACAGTGTTTTTCTGCCTCGTCATTCCAACCTGTTTTATCCTGCTTACAGAAAATTTGGCATCAGCTGAAATTTAAAAGGGACTTGCCAAAGCGTGTGTGCCCAGATAACAAGCCATGGTAATTCAATGTTGTATTATGGTCAAAAAGATAGATTTTTGGTTAAGGTTGACAATTGATTGTGGATCAGCCATCAAACAATCATCCAATTCTAGCCACTTAACTAATGTTGAAAAGATTTCATTGAATCATTGTTGTTTAGGTCAATGACTCTAATAAATGAAATCCAGCCGTCCGATCAATGTTGAATCATTGTATGCTGTTTGTCACATCCCTTCCTCTCCTTTGAGCTCTGGGTGAGAGCATTTTATTATTGGTTGGGGTTTACCACGTTTTAACTTAAGCACTATATTAAGCACTCTTGAGGATAGTGGGTTGTGATTCCTTTCTGTACATTTTCCTACTTGTCTGTAAATATTATTACTGACTGTTTTGTGCAACATGTTGACACAAAGACATCTACAAATCACAACAAAGAGTTGTGATTTGTAGACGGTCTATCCTCCTATTTGCCTTTCACTGCTTGCTTGTTTGTGACCTGCTAAAGCAGGTAGCAAAAGATGTTAATTCAATGTTGAATTCAAGGTTGAATTTATGGTTAAGGTCGAACATTGATGGTCAGCCATCAAGCAATCACCCAATTCTAATCAATTAACAAATGTTAAAAAGATGTCATTGAATTAAAGTGTTTTTTTGTGGTAAAACTTTAACAATTGAATATTTAATCCAGTGTTATTCAACGCTGGTCCTCCAGGCACAGACATAATTTCAATTGATGGCTGAATAACAACCATCAACTGGTTGTTATTCAGCCATTTAAACAGCCAGTTGGCTGTTAATTGCAATTCATCAATCATCTAAATGGGATGTGTTGAAGCAGAGGAACATCTAAAACATGCAAGTCAGTGTGGTTTGAGGACAAGGGTTGGGAAGAACTGGTAATCAATGTTGAATCAATGTATGTCATTTGTCACACCCCGTCCCTCTCCTTGAACTCTGGACGGGGGAAACTTACTATTGGGCAAGGGTTTATCACGTTTTAACTTTTACAGACAAGTTTCTCTTACTTGTCTGTAAATATTATTACTGACTCTTTGTGCATAATGTGTTGACCTAAAAACATCTACAAGTTCACCCCCACAAACCACTTTTTCACACTATGGTTTGTCCCAACCACACAGTCACTTTGCTGCTGGCTTGTTTTCAACCGGCTTCTGAATTGAATTCTACTCTGAGAACTTTTGCCATAAATTTGGTGATATTACTTTTATCTTAACTGTGTTTATTGAAAAATGACTGTTGTGTTTTGTGCCTATGCTGCAGCTTGATAGGTAAATCAGAATATATATGTCAACTGACATTAAGTTAAAAATTCATGAATATTTATTAGCATGTCCTTATTCATTTAACTGTGAGTGCACAAGAGGAATGGAACGGTTTGTGTGTTTGTTCTCCGACCTATAACCAGTACGTTATTTAATATTTCAATGTGTTTCAAAACCTTTCAAAAGTTTTTGATGGTCTTTCTTAACTGGACCAAACCAGCATCTACCTCTCTTATTTCTGTAGTTTTCAGCTGCTGCTCAGCAGTTTGACCCAAAGCTGACTGACAAGGACTACAGCAAAACTGTCAAGAAGTGGCTTCGTTACCGCCAGAACGAGAGTGAGGCATCAAGGAACCTACATGACGCCAATCAGAGTCAAACTTGGATTATATCATGAATAGTGACTATTTGTCCAAAAAACTCAAAAAACAAAAAGTGATCAAAGTAAAAGTGAATTCAAATCAACCCTAACCCTTGGTTTCTGGTTTACGCAGTTTCAAAAGAATCAAAAGCTAAAAATGCAGCTCTTTGTTGGTTTATTCTAATGTTCAGGAAAAAACAACATGTTACAAGCTTCAAAGGATCCTCTGCTGCTCTACCTGATTTCCTCAACTGTTTACCCTCTGAGTGGCAGACTATAGACTGGGTGGACTGGTGGAAACCATATGACCACTCAAGTGCATAATGAGCTACCTAAAACCTATGTATTTATGTGAAAAATCTATGTCCAAAACTGAAATTAATTCATTAATTAAGTGAATTACTAGCCAACAAATTTATTCCAAACAACTACAATTAAACAAAAATTCTTACTATGAATCAACCAGAAAATAAGCAAATAAAAAAAAAAATAATTCTAAGATTAACTGAAAAGAGAGAAATAGCTCCTACATTATGATCCTGGCCGGTCTGCCTGCTCTGTTTTCCTCCTCTGTTCTCACCTCTTTATCTTCTTCTTCTTTTGGATTTTTAATGGCGAGTGACATCTAATGTTAATATGCATTATTATGAAATAGGGCTCATAGGAAATATGATATGAGCTATGACATAACAAGACCTTCTCTCCTATGATCCGTTTAACAACTACAGTCTCAGATCAGCACATCCCTCCAGCTCTGTCAGCAGTAGAAACCCCTCAACAGCAACATTACAGCTGGTGAGGAAAACTTAGACTACATTTGCTTTGCTTTGTCCCCACATGATGACAATGATACAGTATGATCTGATTAAATGTTAGATTCTTGATCATTATTGGTTGTTGCTATGTTGTTGTACAATGTTTTCAAATCTTGTTCAGTGTGCCCCTTTTTAACTTTGAGCCCCTGGCCCTCCAGAGGTCTCTCCACGGCCATGGTGAAAGTCCTGGAGAATTCCATTCAACAAGTAGCAGGCACAGATTTTCAATCTCCAAAAGTGGGGATAGCCCCTCACAAGTTGTGCTCCTCTGGGATGATGTGTTGGCATTATTTTTGCTAATCAAATCAAGCCGAGAATTAATTTTCCACTACTTATAAGTCTATTTGATAAATCTAAACTGTCATTGAAATGTAGAGTTGCCAATAAGATCTGAAATCTACTTTATGATATACCAATATTGGACAATTTGCATAATTTTTGCAGCTATTCGTAGTGGGTCCTTATAAAGTAAATAATCTTTATTCATACATTGCACCAGCAGTAACCTTGAACCCCAGAGGCACCTGTTGAAAAACATTTGCAGGCTGCTGAATAAAGACATTGTACATAAAGAAGTGGTTTAAAATCAACTCTGGCCTTTTTTCTAGTAATTCTTTGTGTCAGATTATGGACAGATTGATAGGTTTGACTTTTCCTGCTTTTTCACAACAAACAATTTGAGGTAGACAGGCTGACCCCTAGGTGCCAAGAAGTTATGAAACACAGTGATCATGACACTATATGTTTTCGTTTATGAGTGCGGTTTGGAGAGCAAATAGATGATGTGAAGTTCTACAAGCTTGTGCATAAGAGGAATAAACAAGCAGAGGGACAGTGATGCCTGCTATAGTGAAAAGAGAAGTGCTTTGCAAACTGAGACTGAGTCAACATTTAAACTTCTTCAGTCATACAAACAGACAGCCAAAGCACCAAAGCAGCCCCCTCTGTGCAGACACACTGCCGTAAGTCAGAGCCTGAAGACACATCTGGAAATCAGCTCTGCCAACATCAGGCCCCCGGAGTGCCGGTGGCTAATGGACCACACATTGTACATCAATTTGCTTTGAGCATATTCTTTTTCAGTTTTGCAGGCCTCACTTCATATGTCATACCATCCCACATTTGACTTTTATTATACTCTGCATTGCATCAGAAAAGCTGAATAACATTTAAATCAGGGGTCCTCAAACTTTTTGAGACCAAGATCTACTTTTTCTCTCACCAGCCTGCTGAGATCTACCTCATGACAC
>CAEGAE010021598.1:0-25105 GCA_903067095.1 Girardinus metallicus | reverse complement strand
TGGAGGAATGGGCCAACATTCCAGCAACGGTGTGTGCCAACCTTGTGAAGACTTACAGAAACCGTTTGACCTCTGTCATTGCCAACAAAAGATATATTACAAAGTATTGAGATGAACTTTTGTTATTGACCAAATGCTTATTTTGCACCCTTATTTGCAAATAAATTCTTTAAAAATTAGACAATTTTATTTTCTGAATTTTTTTTCTCATTTTGTTTCTCATAGTTGAGGTCTACCTATGATGTCAATTACAGGCCTTTCTCATATTTTTAAGTGGGAGAACTTGCACAATTGTTGAGTGACTAAATATTTTTTTCCCACTGTAAGAACATTTTGGACTGCTGGACAATTTTTAAATTTTACTCACAATCTTCAGTATTAGTGCCGTTACTACAGTACAAACACAGTGTCCGACACTGTTGCTTTTGTGATCTTCCTTGACTTATTATAGTTTTTCTCTATTTCAATTTAGTGACGACACAGTTAGCCATCAGTTTGTCAGGGATTGCAACATTGCTTTTTCTTTCCCCATAAAAACCTATAAGCCTCACTTGACAAATGACTGCCTTGTGGTTTAAGTAAAAAAGCACATTAATAAAATATTACAACTGTACTCAAAAATAAGCTTTTGAATCACCCACAGTGTTACTGGGAAACACAGCGGGTTCATTGACATATTTCAGGCAATACTAACATGGGTGGTTTATTTTACAACGTTGCTTTTTATGTTTTTTGACATTGCTTTATAGGAGCTTTCAATTAAGGTCAGAGCATTAAAGTAACATAAGTCAAGAAACTCCTGTACATGTGCATCAATGAAACATAGCACACTCTACATACAGCAGTTGACATATTTACAGGCTGGTACTGATATAGAAAAAATGGAGTGGACATCTACACTAACTACATGACTATGCAAATCATGACTTTTCTTGTGCTATACAGAAGAAAGTCTCTAAAGTTGTCTAGTGGACAGGTGTAACATAGCAATCTATTAAGTAGTAATCTGTACACTCTTCAAACAGATCATCCAACTGTGGAAAAAAATGTCAGGGCAGACAGAATTATATGTATCCAACCCCAACCATTCTTTTTCTTGCATCAGTAATTTCAATTAGTATTTTCATTTCAGTTTAATTCTACCCATTTCACTCAATTTCACAGTTTAATCTGGCTTTTCATAGTTATATTGGCAATATCTTATGCCATGGCTTCATATAGTATAAAGTGTATCACATAAAGCCCTTCACCAAATCCTATGTTGCAGTGTTGATTATTTGACAAACAAATCTATAAACCACAAATACAAAAGTTACAACTAATAACAAGAAATTAAAAGCAAATGGACAGACTAATGGGGAGAGCTGCATTGTTACTGCTTATGGCTGTTTCTCAAAAAAAAAAAAGTTGTCCTCCACTGGATACCATGTAAAATGGTACACCTCCATTCAGTGGCCTCCTGCTGACTTTGTTTTATTGAAGATGACTTTACAGTGTACTTGTTTTTCAGGTTCTGGGGAATATTTAGCCCGATTAGATGTATGAATAAGCAGAGCCGACTTGACTGAATTGGCCAAATTACTGCTGTCCTGTGACTATAATGGAGTGGCTATCAGACATCCCTGAACTAAAAAAACAAGACCAGATTTGACTGAGAGAAAATGAAAACAGAAGATTTGGAGAATAAGAGTAAGATCATTTTCTAGCTGCTGACTTGGTGATTTCATGAAGTAGCAAATGATCAATAGGTATGTGAAGCCAACATTCTTACGTAATGAAAGCCTCAGTCCTAATTCTGCAGTGTGAACAACTGCATCTCTTGTCTCCACCTCTGATACAGACATCTGTTTTCTGACAACACTGTGGGCTTTCAGAAACTACCTGAAGCCAATGGAAAAGTGAGCATCAGCAGTGCACATGTGCACAGAGGTGGAAAATCAATATACACTGCATGCTCAATATGCCATGGAATCTTCTTTGCTTCACTGCAGGTGACATTTTCAGGGATAACCTGCTGCTTTTGAAGAATATTACAACTACTCTGGACTCTATATAAGTGTTTCATCAGATTTACATGTCTCCTGGATTTTTCTGTGTATGATGTACCTATATAAAGCATTAAGTCAGCTCCAGCTTCTCCAGAATGCTGCTGCAAGAGTCCTGACTAAAACAAAAAGAGATCAGCATATCAGTCCAGTTCTAAGATTCCTGCACTGGCTGCCTGTTGCTCAAAGAATAGAATTTAAAATCTCCTTAATGGTTTATAAAGCACTTCATAATAAAAGCCCATACTACATTTCTGATATTCTTCAACCCTATATACCACTCAGACCTTTAAGATCATCAGTATTAAACCTACTAACTATTCCGAGAGTCAGAACTAAACATGGAAAAGCAGCGTTTAGTTTTTATGCTCCAGCGCTCTGGAATAAGCTTCCTACACATTGTAAGACTGCCCCTACCTTGAGCTTATTTAAGACAAGGTTAAAAACCTTCTTATTTGAAGTTGTCTATTCTTAATTTTTTCTTTAATTATAATCGTTCACCTTATTTAAATTTTTAATGTATACTTTGCCTATTTTTAATCTGCTTGATTTTTTTTTCTTGCCATCTTCCTGTTGTATGTTGTTTTTAATTTTCTTGTACAAGCACTTTGAATTGTCTTTGGCTGAAAGGTGCTATATAAATAAAGTTGCCTTGCCTTGCCCTATATTTTATCTTAAGTAAAACTCAATATTGTTTGCTCTTTCCTAAAGTAATACCTAGGTAACCCTTCAGACTAATGAATGCCATTATATCTAAAACATAAATTCCAATGGCTTTCATTATTTTCATGTGAACTCAGTTTCTACCACAAAAAAATGAAATGTGGTTTAATCCATCTATATATCCATTCATCCTTATCCCATGCCCTTCCCCCATCCCTTATTCAAGAATGAGTACCTTGACCAGATATTCCCTTCTCCATACCTACTCTTGTCAAGCTTATATACAAGAACTAGACAAAGAATCTCACATTGCCCCATTGACATATTTCTTTACAATGATGAAAACCCTGTTGTTCTTCATGAATCTGAAGATTTTGACAATGTGGACATTCCTACATAGGGTGAGAAGTGTATAGTTTGAAAACACTGCCTGATTCCATTTTAACCTTTGTGAAATCAGTAACAGTGATAGGGACAATCTCTCTTTGCCCAAAACATTTGACGTTTACACCCCAAAGACAATAATCTGAGTAGCAGAGAAACTAAAAATGTTACTTTTACTGTCTAACTATAGCTTAGGTCAATTGCTCCTCATCCCTACTGTTATGGAGTTGGTGAAGCACAAAAATTCTGGCTTCATAACCTCACTGAACTCCTCTCACACCAAGTTTTTATGACTACAACTAAGCTGAGTACAAGCCAATTTCTGTTTTAGCTGTGGATAGGTCTAAACTATTTCAAGAGTCCCACTCCAACTAAAGTTGGTGTGGGACTTTAGTTGGCCCTGCAGCCTTTTACACTGCAGGGCCTATTGTACTTTGACCCTGGTTGTGTTTGCACTGAGTATAGTACTGCTTCTAAGAATTAATTTCCATTGATGGCAGATAAGGCCATTTTCAGACACCCGGCAGGGCACTTTCTTGTTCCTTATTGTCCCATGCAGCTCCTTCTGTACCCTCTTGTCAGTGAGAAAGTTGAGGGAAAAAATGAAGCAGCTTTACTTTTAAAGCATTTTAAAATATTCTCATCTCAGTATCATCTTTGACCTAGATTTGTGTCTGATGCATTTGAGCCACTGCTTCGGGTTGCAGGATTTCCTCCCAATGAAGTGAGTGGAGGAAAACTCTCTTTCAGAGTTTTGCCAACTTCTGATCACTTTAACTGGAGAAACGTTTCTTGATTCAAAAATTTTGGCTGAAGTGGAGCTTGTAATTTCAGTCTCCATTGTGGCAGCAAAGTGCGGATTCAGAGTCCAGATTAACATCAACATTACTGAATCCCTTTTAGTCCAACTTTATGTTTTGCACAAATATTAAAATTACAATAAAGTTAAATAACATTACAAATCCCAGCATAATTATTTTAGAAAGATAAAATTTACCACATATTTGAACAAAATATGTTCTGTTTGCAAAGTTAATTGTCTTAGTGATTGTGAAAGTGTCAACTTTCACTTTTAACTGTTTTAACTACAAAAACATTTTTAATTTATGATGAATTGTTGATTTTCACATTTTAAACTTTACCAGAGGGTTTCTCCGGGTTTTAGTTACATAAAAAATAAATTGTCAGTCAAAAACTATTGCCACATTGTACCCGATACCTAAAACCCTTTAAGAGTGGCAGATTTATTGCACCGATGTTACGTTTGCTTGAGTTAGTTTTACCTGATAAACTTTAAATTGAATGCATTTTTTCTTTGCTATTATGTGAAGTAAAGGAATACTCAGGGACAAGAAAAAAAACCCCAGCAAATTAGGGCTTTCTGTTCACCACAGTACATTATCTGACTTGGGCAACTTTCAAGTCTTGGCAGTTGTTTTTCTAACCATGGAGTGATGACTGACAGGAGGTGGCTTTTTCTAGCAGAAATAAAATGAGACCTGATATGCAGCCACACACTACGCAGAGACTCAAGCAGGAATCGAGATTGCAGCATCAATTTTACTCCCCTAGACTCAAAAAATAATAATTTATGAAGAATAAAAAAGTTTTTTCTTGTAAGAATATTAATAAGCCAAGAAAATTAAAGCTTTTCCTGTCTACTGCACCATATTTTTTTTATGTCAGGTTTATGCAAATTACTAAGAGGATGCAACACACTTTGCATTAGTTGAAAGATGCCAGGTAATCAACTAAAAATAATAAGCCCAGCAAGCTTTTTTAAGCTCCTGATTATTTTGGAGAGTAGGCCCTTGCCTTGTTTATCGTTAGGCCCTAATCTGGTGGCTTGTTTGTTTCACTGCTGTTTTTTAAACCTCAATCTTCACCTTATTAACTTTTCCAGGCTAAACAGTGGATGATAAATTCATTTTACTGAAGACAAATTTAATCTGCTACCGTAATATCGGTCAGTTCAACACACAACACAAAGTTGACTGTTTGCCTCTTCTTAAAATGAATGAATCTTTGCAATGAAAGTTCAGTTAAATAAAGATTTGTTTATATATTTTGCAAATATACATGTTTTGTTTTATACAAGTGTTTTCAGTTTGTACTGATGTCATGGTTAACTGGCCTAGATTTGTGGTACAAGCTTTATTGCAAAAAGGCAATAGCATATCTGAATCCAGTCTGAACACCAATGCATCTGTGATTTCACCTGAGATCGCATGCCCAGACTTGTTTCTTTGACTGTTGCTTGTCACTTGTAGTTATCTGTGTTCAGATTGATGAAAGCACATTCCCTCTGGCCATGTGTCACCTTTGCTTGTATTTCTGTCTCTTTTTTAAACCCCTGGTTAGTCAAAGACCATTGTTAACACTACATAAGATTGCAAAAAAATAAAGCAAAACATACTTTTATGAGAGTAACAGGTCATGTGTGCTATTTGCAATATGTTGCATTGTATATTAAGTCTTGTCTTTTATGTGGTTAAAAAAAAAATTAAACTTCTCTAAATACATTTCTTTTCACAACTGAAAAGAGAAAACAATGTTGCCAAGATTAACAGCATAAATAGCAATTTTCATTCTTTTCCCTACCATTTAGCAGGTGGTTTAAGACGTAGCAGATGGTTATTGGCTTATTTAAATGAACTCCTAAGAATCATAAAAGGCCCAATTCAGGCCATCAGCACTGTAATGGTACGATATGTTACACAGATAGACCTAAACAAATAAATATAATTCTGCTGCTGTATTTTCACCTATTATGTTAATTTAAACACCCTAAGTTGTGACCTTGTTTCAAAAAAGATACAAACTTATCAAAAATATTTGTATTTCTTCTTATGGCTGGTTTGCAGTCTTTATTAGTGAGAGAAAAGGGCCTGTTGTCATGGTGATGTCTTCGTTACTACATGGTTCAACAACTATGTCTTTACAACTGAGAAAATCCAACCATTTCCATGACAACTGATCAAAATCTTGTTTTTTGTCATGCTAACTAAGCTTCTATATCCAGTCAAAAGGGTGCACTTTTGTAAGGTGTGAATATTGACTGGTGTATACGCAGTTCTTAAATATTCCAAATTTCTAAATCAACAGGGACAACTTTATTTTATTACCTTAATTAATTTTAAAAATCTCCTTACCCATATCCACTTTGACCGTTTAAGGCTTGTAATCAATTCCCTCTATTCCATAAAAAATTGCCTTGGCTCTAATAAGTTGACTCTATTGGATGATTCAGTTATTTATACTTATGGAGTATTGTAACTAATGCAGACACATGAATTTAAAAAGGAGATAATATATAATAAGGTTAGTGGGAAAGGGAGAAATTGATTACAGTTCTTAACTCAGCCCTTTCAAAAGATTAAATGTTGACTTTTATGTGCTAGAAATTTGTAAAAAAAAATAAATAAATAAAAAAAAATAAAATAAATAAATGAGGTTAATAATAACAATGGTGAGCTGGTTAAAGCTTTTGATTGCAGCTTTAACCATTAGGTCAAGTTCCACCTGCCTTTTTGGAAATGTTATCTGTGTCTGAAGAGATCTTCTGTAAAAAGTTGTTGGTTTCCAATGCGAAGGTCTCTTATGCTCTGTGCTTTGAATTCTTACACGAATGAAGGCGTATTATATCATATTTCAGATCTGTGGTTGTTTCTATTTATTCTGTCTGGTTTAGCAATAAGTTCGCCAACTGCAACAAATCACATTATGGATATTGGGCAAGTTTTGTTTTGTTTGTGAATCCAAAGGCTATAGAAACTCTGGAAAAATACTGCAATGAGATTTATTTTCTGCAACAAAATATTACACATGCAATTCTAGAAACCAATATTGTCAGCTCCCTTGAGATTGTAAATGTGCAAGACTGCATGGTATATGCCTCACTGTAGCCTATTAATGTAAAAAATGAGCAAAGCCTAATGCATGTAATTTATCAACACATTCCTCTGAACAGAGGCTGCTGCAGCTGAGCAAACCATTCCAGGTATTTTGGTCATACCATCTACCCAAGGGTGTTTGTTATTGACTATGTATTTGTAGCTGTTTAACAGTCTGTTATTAGGAAAATATATCACTTTTCATTTAAAGCAGACATAATATGGTTCAGTGTAACATTTGGATTTATATGTAGGTGTCATTAAAGAAAAGTTATTTGGAATTGGCTCTGAAATCCATCTCTTGACATATGAAACGGGTCTTTCAAGAAGGTAGATTTGCCTGCCATTTACAGACAAAATGAACAAGATGGGCAGGCTGTATTTTTGCTATTCAGGCAGTTGAAGGCCAAACACAATGTTGCACATGAGAATAATGTATTAAAATGTTGTCACTTGACTCACATACAAGTAATCTTCTGTAGACCTCCTCTTGTACTAAAAGAACATTTTTAAATGTTCCTATGGGGCTCATTTAGTTGTTTTTCTTTTTTATCACAAATATTACTTTGAATCTATTTTTAAATTAAGAATTGAATATGAGCATCTGCTTAAGCATTATTTATATATCTTCCTACAATTGGTGATATGAGAGTTGCAAAGTTTATGTTGGGTTTCATTATGCTATATGACAAGCTGTTTGGATAAGGTGCTGTATGATTATACAAATTGCTGTCACTTTTCCTAGATATTTCATAAGTATGTGGCATTTGCACTGCATATAAAAACTCTTTCACATTCACTCCTTCGGTGAGTTTTCGGTCTACAAGATCTGTTAAAGACCATAATGAAACAAGATAAATGCAGTGTTCACTCTGAAAATTCTCACTGTTTTGTTCTGTCATGCAATATAAAATATCTGCAGGCATGTGATACCATCAGGTTGGATTAAAGAACTATTTCACATTAATAAAGAATGTTTGGGGTTCAGTGAGATACCTGCAAGACTTATGGTTCTGTGATAGAATATCAACTTTATTCTTTGGTACAGATAAAAAAAAGAATTGGCAAAAGAGCAAACAGCATTTTTCTTGCCATACATTTCACTACATATTTATTTTTGCTTACTGATTGTCAATTTGAGTCAAGTTCACAGCTTTAACAACATGGAAAGAAACCACTCTGTTCTTTTCCACAGTAAGAAAATAAAAAAAAAAAAACTTTTCAGAACATGGCTCCTGCAACTGTTTATAATTTGATCACCAAAAAATATAGATTGCCACAAATTTTTCTGCCATCTTAAAAAAAATATTGTGCATAATCACCTGACAAGTGGCTTTCAGCATAGGATAGGTGTGTTACCATTGCATATAATACCGTGACTCAGCTACTGCAGTGGTGGTCAATTGAGGGTTATGGAAAAAGCTATTGGAGACATGTTCAAAGCAGGGGTGGAAATTAGCACCCACCTCTGGCCAAATGCGGGTAAAAGTATGAAGTGGTAAAAGTATCAGCCACTGTGGCCGGTGGAGGAAATATTTAAATTTCCAGTCCTGGATCAAAGTATGTTGCTCTGTTCTGACACAATTCTACACCACTTATTTCAGTACACAGTCAGTATTAGGAATGGACACATACAAAGCGAAAGACATGTGGTACATGAAAAACGTGACATGACCCGATGTCCCACAAAATCCCACATAACTTCTACTCACTTTCCATTGAGTCACAAAAAATATGTTTATGTTGAGTTTAAAGTATGACTTAAAAATATGAGTTTCAGAGGAATTCCGTGTACAACAAAATCCTCCTTTAAAACTGAATGAATAGTCATAAAGTTTCCTACACTACTGATGGTTCACTGAATGTTTACTGAAAGCAAAACATATAGACACTTTCTTTCAAAACCAAAACAGGTCATATGTGCCATCAGACTAAAGTTAATGTTATGGCACAGGACCAAAAATAGTAATCAAAACTGATTTTGTTATAATAGAGAAGCAACATTCCCAAGCAGCGTACGATAAACCCCAGGAGGAATAAAACAGATCATCAAACTTTTCTTCTCTATTGTATATCATGTTATTGTAGAATGAGAAAGTGTTTCACTGTAATTTGTCAGAATAATACAACAAATTAACTCTATTAACAGGAGATTCAACAAATTAAACCATAGACAATTCTTTGAAAATGCACCTCTTGGAAAAGAAAAAGGTAACCAAGAAGCAGAGTAAAAGTTTTTAACTACAAGTTATAGAGCTGACAGATGGGCAGACAGCTCATTTTTCTCAGTAAAGCTGAAGGGTGAGGTGCATGCAAGAATCGAAGAACCAAAGTGACATTTCCAGGTTTGGCCACATGCTGCTAAATGTGCTGCAGCTGAACACTTAATTAGTTACTCAGCCTGCAAACAGGTGTTAACGGTGTGCTTGTACCTCATGAATGTTTGTCTGGTCACACTTTTGACAAGACAAGAAGCAAGACGAAATATGTATTTATGTAAATTAGTCATGGAGAAAGCAGAAAGGTGGTTGTTGTTTGCAGTGGCCAAATGATGATCAGCTTAGCTTGGCATTATGCTCTGACAGCGGGACAATATTCTGATAGATTTCATGCACTCTAATCAACAGAATGGCATTGTTTAGGGAGTTCACTGGCCGGATTTGACTGAATTCTTTTATTGATGTTAGGGGAAAAATTGAAAAGATTTATACCATAAAAGAAAGAAAGAGAGTTGTGAATTATAAAAAAAAAAAAAATCTTAACATTAATTGAGTCAAAATACCAAGAGTAATTTGCATAAAATTACATAGATAATTGCAATTCTTTTGCTGTATTTTGGATTCTTTATGGGATATGTCTTATTCATTATGTTGTCCTTTGAGCCATCGTCATGTTTTTCCTATTATCCAGTATAAATCAATGTTGCAAAAGAGCACATATTTGACTGGACACAATACTCACATTTATTTTTTCTTGTTGCTCAGTTTTATCTGTTCTTTGTAAACAGATCTGTCAGCAGAATCCAGCAATGTAATGTTGAATAAGGATTAATCATGTATGTTGTTTTGTTCTCTCTTTCTATCTGCCATCCTCCACTGAGGCCCCTTTACAAATTGTAGCGCTGGTGTGTTGGCAACGTTCTGCTTGTGCTGTTTGGAGAAACATTTGGAGACTGAGCACAAAAAGAACATTTTAGTGTAATAAATATGACTGCAATGTAGCTATGAAAAACAATTGCAAGGTTAGTTGAAATCCATTTAATATATTTTGTATAGTATAGTTCAATTTCTACCAAATTAATCATATTACTTCATGTCGAAGTTGATACTTATGCAAGCTTTTTAATCAAACACATAACACAGTACATGCAGCTATTATTTAAAAAATTAAAATGCACAAGTCCTTTATCCTAAACACATGTGGGGCCACTGGGGACAGTGGAGAGGAAGAACTGTCTTTCAGCAGAAAGAGACCTCAAGTAGCTCCAGACACAGGGAGAGCAGCCATCTGCCCCAACCAGTTGGGGGTTGAGGCAGATGGTTGAGCTGTTTGATGTGTGTGTGTGTGAAATGCAATTCATACTGTGAGGTTGTGTGAGCTTCATGTGACAAAGCTTGAATCCCTGCGTAAATTCCCTAGAATTATTGTGTATGCAGCTATGGCACCTACGTATATTTTGAACCTCTTGGGGGGGGGGGGGGGGGTAATAGTCCAATGGGACACAAGAAGTACATGTTTTTAGATTTTTATTTTTTTTTAGATCTTGTAAATGGTCTTGCAAATTAGAATCACTAAAGTTTGTAAGCCGGGTCAACATAATAAGCTGACATTGATGTCCATGAAACCCCAGAATTTCTTATACTGTTCAGTGCCCTGCTCATGGAGTGTATTTTGCCATAGAAACAATGTTTTGAAATAATATCTAAATTGAAACGATGATATGAGATTTACCATCAGAACATTGCATTATTACCAATAATCTGTACTTCACTTCACATTTTGATTAACTCAAGAAAGCTTTCTAGGTTGACACTGTAATAATCTTTGCAATATAGCCTCAAGGCTTATAAGCATGCAGTGCCAGATGCATGCTGTGTGCGAGGTAGGAAATACGCAGTGATCAGTGTTATAAACTAACCATTTGTCTTTTAGACAGAAGACATTTTAAAATGACAAGCTTAGCCAAACAAATTAATAAGATCAATCCAAACTAATGTCTTCCAGTCAGCACCTGCATTAATAATTGGTGCCCTGTATCTGAACTCCGATCAAGTTTAAATGATGGTTCTAAAATCATTTTAATTACAGTATAATTTTATAACTTTCAAAATACCATTGAAGCTCTATTTGTCACAAAAATTTGAATAAAATATATGGATTTGGATGTATTTTAGGCAGAGACACTTTTGCCTTCCTTTGAATATGTGATGTGTTATCTTTCGCATTCAAACACTACCTGCGATTTGTAAGAATTCTTCATCTGTTGTTGCTCTAAGTAGTTCCTCTTCTCTTCCAAAGACATTTTTCTTTTTAGGTACAGTGGGGAAAGAAAGTATTTAGTCAGTCACCTATTGTTCAAGTTCTCTCACTAAAAAGGATGAGAGAGGCCTGTAATTTACATCATAGGTATGTTTGTCGGTGACCATATACTTATTTTCCACTTTTATTTTCAAATAAATTCTTTAAAAATAAGACAATGTGATTTTCTGAATTTTTTTTTTTTCTCATTTTGTCTCTCATAGTTGAGGTCCACCTATGATGTCAATTACAGGCCTCTCTCATCTTTTCAAGTGGGAGAACTTGCACAATTGGTGACTGACTAAATACTTTTTCCCCACTGTATTTACTTTAAAAAAAGAATAAAAATTTAATCTTGCATCCCAAAAAATAAAGGATACTGACAAACTTTGCATTTTAAGCTATGAATTTTCACCTGTAGCACCAAGAAAAAAGATAATCTTTCAATATTTATTTTGTATCCATTTACCAATGTCTTAAATAATTCCTGAATACTTGGTATGTCAAATACAAGGAGACTGAACTGGAAATGAACAGGCTAATCAGAGTGCTACTCTAAAGGAAATTGATATTTTATTCCATCTTTTAATTAACTGTAACACTAAACCATTAAATTATCTGTATTTATGAAATATGTGTATTATTTAGGAATCTTACTATATTTCTATTCCATCTACAGGAATGTAAACATCTACATCCTGTAGATGTCTAGATGAATTTAGATGAAGAAAAATCAATTTGTGTGTCATATAATCTGCACATAAACACATCAGACAACTAATAGTAATCAACGTGTAGCAAAAATTGAAAAAAATATGTAGCAGACAGACAACCTGTATAATCCTCAAGAGTCTTAAAATCAACTTGAGATAAGATGGTGTTTTTGTTTTGGCTCACCAGTAGCATCTCTGCCACAGGACTGTGTTGTAGTTCTGTGATTTGTAGCAACCATCCAAATGTCTGTCATCTCTTAATTTGAAGTGCTTGGAGTAATGTAACTGGAGTAATTTTTTATCAGACTTTTTTTATGACAACAATTCATCAAACAGTTTCTTAGGACTGACTTAGCAGGCATTTTTTTATTTGTACATCTCCCCATTTTGTATTTATGTGAAACTGTTCTAAATATTTAATCAAAACCAAACCAAAATAAAATGAGGAGAAAGGAACGCTGAGCTAGAGCTAACACTTTGTGTCTTATCTTAAACATTAAAAGGTCACAAATGAGCTGAGAACTAATAGCAACAACACTAACAGATTATTCTGATTTTGACACTCACGTAAAAGAGATATAAGAGCAAACACAATGGTGTTGGGTAAGAGGAGGTGAGCTTGAGCAGGTTCCCCTTCTTTCCTTGCTCTGCTTTTGTCCAGGTCAGGATTCACAGTCGGGAAGATATACAGTATGAGCCTTGTTGAGAGAAGAATGCAAGATCAGTAGTGACAAACAAGACATTTGAATCCCTAATATGGTGCAATCATTTGCCATTATCTGTCTGACTTCATCACAGCTTATGATCCTGTGCTATTTATCACAATTTATCCAAATGCTAATGATTTTGGCTGGGAAATGCAGGAAAAGAGGCTGTGTTGTCAATAGCTCAGGCAATCTCTGAGTCTTTGCCCCAGCTTTTAGAAGGTCACATGGGTCGTTGTGGAAAGCCACATAATCTATGCACAAAAACTAGTTCTGGCAACATATTTATCTAAACTGATTCCGTTTCAGCAAATTTGAAGAGAGGATTTCCTAATGACCAAAAAAACTTAATTTTTAGTTTTAGTCAGCATAAATGGATTTGCACTGATTAGTTATATTTAAAAAGTAAGCTTAGTTCACACAGTTGCGAGTATCAACATGTTAGTGTATCTAAAAATATTTTAGATGGGCTTTAACTGGAAGATATGAGACACATTTGTTGGAACTTGGAAATTCTCTCACACCTATGAAGAATGTGTGTTGCTTGTGATACACTCATATTTTGTATAGTGAGTGTTTAATGGAATGACGGACGTCGCATTCAAACATAATTAGGATGGCTATGTTAAATTTACCTTAAAGGGCTGTGTCTCTCTGTTTTTTAAACAGTTTATAATTTGGATATCAAAGGTCAATGCTCTCAAGTGGCCAAATAATAATTAGCAGAATTAATCAGATAGTGGGGCAAGTGCATGATCAGCACAGAGGATTTTAATGTGATAGAGTCTTAAGATAGAGTATCTCCATATTGTAGCATAAAATAAAGTTATGATTGTATCTCTGTTTCGGTGGTTGTTTGTGTAGCAGTTTTGCACATGTGTGGTTTACATGGCATTTATATAACGTACAAGTTCTAAGTTCTTATAAGTTTATAAGTTACAACAAGTTGCTTATGTTGGAATAATCAAGTTGTTGCTTATTCCAATATTGTTTTGTTGGAATAAGCAACAACTTTCTCCATAAAAGCATATAAATCTTTTGAAATTTTAAGCAATAAAAGAATATTCAAAAAAGCACCACTGAAGATTGCATTTTTTCACCGATGGACCGGCTTCTAATTAATTCTTCACTTAGACAAGACATTGTCTTTTTTCTATTGTTTTAATATTTTTGTATCATATTTATTTATTATAGTTCAGATATAAACTCCAACTGAGAAACCAAAATATCATGATTTTCATCTGTAATCAGTAGCGTATTTGTTACCAGCACCTAGGGGAATCTGAGACAGTATCAAGTGGTGCACAGGCAGATGAATCCTGTGCAACCAAGATCTGTGGATCACAGAGGAAGCAAGTTGATACACTGTTACTTTGGCAAGAGCTTGTTTATTCTGACACATATTTCAATGAAATAAAAACAAATAAATAAAAAATAAAATACAATTCAAATTCAATCAACAACATCCAGAGTTTCCACAAAGAAATAAAATAAAACAAAATGCACAAATAAAATAACATAATAGTAAAAAACTTATAAAATCTAATCCTAAATTAACATAACCAAACTGAACAAAACATTTCATCTACAACACACAGTAAACACCAACGTTTGTCAGTTGCAACTGTTTTCTTAGTCATTAAAGTTGGGCAGTTATAACCGTTACAGCGATTACAAAGGCGATCAAGGCTACCACAAATACATACACTTTTATGAGAAATAAAAATACTACAACACCACGAAATACAAACACAACATTGTCTAATCAAGCGATCTAAATAAATACAAAATCCCAAGGCTCCAACAACAAAAAAGGAAGCCATATGCCGACACAGACCAATGCTAGTATAAAACTGTCCAAATTACACAAATAAGTTATACAAAACACTACAAAACTAATCTTTATATATTTTACAGAACATTTTAAATGGGCTTATAAAAGTTGCCTTTTATCCTACCCATGGATCACAGAGGAAGCAGGTTGATACAATGTTACTCTGGCAAGAGCTCGTTTATCCAGAGCCAGGAAACTCATTCTCCCTGTTAGGCCCACAGCAGCATGAGAGCGCCCCCGCTGGCAAGAAGATACATGCACACAACAAATAATGTGTGCATGTATCTTCTTGCATACATTATTTGTGTGCAAGAACAAAAAAAAAAAGGAGAAGACAAAAGGCAAGACCAATTCTGATTAAAAAAAATAGGGGGTGTATTATTATTTTTTTTTTTTTTCAATTTTTTTCAATTTTTCTTTTACTGTTTCTCAACCCACTACACTTTCTCCTTCTTGTGACATGAATGATGCAGCATTGCCTATATGTTTCCGTTTGAATGAAATGCAAAACTCTAGAGACATTTGTTTCAAAGATAAAACCAGAAAGTTACATTTTCCTTTCTACCTTATTTTTCTCTGTTATGCTGTAATTTCATTGCATAATGCTATATTTTTGGCAAATGGAATCGTTGGTAGAATATATTCTTGCAGTCTGTTACTGAGTAGTTCCAAAGTTAAAAACTGAAGTAAATATCTGTTGCTTAGTATATTTTTCTTCCACCAATGATTTAGGATTGATAAACCTTTCAGAAAACCATTACTCATTATTGTGGTTTCTGTTATAGCTCTCTGAACTAAAATTAACAAATTTCTCTCTTCTCCATGAAAGAGAATAACTGAATAAATAAACCAAGCCCTCCAGCTGGTATTTAGTGAGCTGAACAAGCAATCGTCCTTAATCATTGTAATCTTCATTTATTAGCAATGGTTTTAATAAAAATCACAGAAATGAATTACTGGTAAAATAGACACGCAAACCTGATATGTGAATATTGCACTGCTCTCCATTTAACATGACTCATTTTAACAAAGCCCAGCCAGTGATCTATTTTTGGCACTCCATAAATTGAAAAATGCAGATGAGGCATCATTAAAGACTTATCTGTGGTGAAATTGTCTCATGTGGCCAGTATGCAATTCTTCCTCCATTTGTCCAATTTGAGAGGAAAAATAGGGCTCATCAAGTATATGTCAAATTTATTACCATTCACTGTAGACACACATATTATGTGTCTCCACAGCTTAAACAATGGCAATGAAAGTCAGGGCTATTATTCATTTTCCTCTTGTATGACAACCAGCCTTGCGTTCATGTTTGGGAGGTCATGTCATATATGTTTTTGTTTCTTTATCTAGTTATACAGGCTTATGCAGAATTGTTGACTTGATTTTTTATATATATATTTTTTTTACATTTACTCATTTATGACCACCAAAGAGTGGTTTTGCTTTGTAAATAAAAGTTAGTTTTTAGTTTGACCAAATTGAACAACTTGACATTTCTTTCAAAGGAAAGTGATAATGCACTCAATATCCAAACCGAATCTGTCCAAGGAGTGGTTTCCACCAAGGTCCAGTGAGCATGCCTGAAGCGCTGATAACAGACTGATCTCTACCATGAGTGTGACTAATGCAACTGTCAAGATATTGTCAAGTGCTGTTAAATTGTGCTTGGGATATTTTAATTGGGCAGTGCTCCAAAAGTGTGGCAACTACATAACAAATGGGAGCATTTCTGTTTTGCTCATCCAGCTCTAAAACCCAGTCAAGACAGGGTTTCATGGCTACTTGTGTGTAGAGTATAAACATGATTGGTGGTCCCCATAGCAGATGACACTTGTCATAGAAGTTATGATTAGAAAGCCCACCTACGTAGAGGAAAGATATGATTGGTTGGTTTTACTTTGTTTCAGATAACTGCTCTCAGGGTTAGCAAGCAGGGTCTTGATGTATATCAATCACTGAACTGATACACTCCATTTGTCAGTCTAGCAACACAACATTGTGATTAAATTAAACCATACTGTTTTCAAAGAACACTGGGAATTTCAACACTAATCAAATAGTTTGCTTCTCTTTTATTGTTAAATGGAACGTGCTTCCTCAGCATCCGCAAAAATAAAAAAAATGAACAGATTACGTCTACCTAACATAAATTTCTATACCAATTAAAGTGTAGTAACCCAGCACTGTGTTTCACTGTTTATTCCCTGCAGAACACATAGTTCAAGGATGCTATAATTCTAGCAAAAATGTCCTTTGGCACTATCATCCTTGGATATTAAACCAAGATAGAATCGCTTAAATTCTATATATGCCAGCTTTACAGTTTTTATAACATGATTTTGCAACTTGTATTTTAAAAACTGATTCTAAATCAAAATAAGTGCTCCCTTTTGCACACTGTTTCCCATAAAAACAAAAGAATTTTTCCCATAAAAAGAAAGGACTATCTATTGGGATTAGACATGAAAACAAGAGCTGTGAACCTCTTTATGAGGCATTTTATTTGACTATCCATCTGACCAAATACTTGGTCAAATGGATGACAAAGTATTTTTTAAAGCTCTTCTCCTCTCATGTTTTTTTTTGTTGTTTTTTTTCTCCACATGCAATTATGATATGTGTGCAAGAGGATTTTTAATCCATGCCCAGATGACAAAACAAAGCAAGTGAGGTCAATATGTCATGGTGGGTTCAAATGAGACAAACATGCTACCAGGTAATTATTAGCAGAACATAGATTTTGTCCACAATTAACTATGATGTTGATTAGCAGGTTTGAACAAGGAAAGCAGGTAATGCACACAGAAATTGAGTACACTTTTGGAGCAGTTATTCATAGATGTATTTCAAATGCATCTATAATATAAATAATACATTATTTACAACATTTGAGTCATAATTTTGTTCAATGTAGAGATATTCTGAAGTGACTTTGGAAATTTGTTGAACTATAATGAAAATTGGAAACTTACAAAATACAATGCATTTGATGGGTTAAAAAATTTTACTTACCTGAGCTGATTTTTTTTTAATTTATTTTTTCATTCCTGACGTGCAAACTAATATGACAAACACATTTAATATACTTTCTACCCCATAGTGAATGATAAGAAAATAAAAGAAATGGTTGCTCTTCGACCTTGCTTTCTGTAAGAAATTATGTTCTATGTTATGCTTAATCTTGATAGGTGGAACCCTACCTTCTTAAACCATATCAACATAATGCTTTGCAAATCCTCTAAGCAGACTTGCAAAAAAAATGTCTCATAGGGGCATATTCAGAGCCCTGTGGCATTTCTGGATAAGTACCCCCTCAAAGACCATTTTAATGGCATTTGTGCTCTATTATGCAGTTCATAGTACAAAAAAAGATGGGAGATAGTATGACAAGCAGTAAAGGTCCTAGGCAAGATTTAAATAAGAGATTTCACAGTTGCACACAGCTCACACTTTCAGCTACTGATTTGTTAAGGCAGTTTAGAGAAAGAAACTCAACCCAGATTTACCTGTGACCCCTTTAGAATCTGCAAAGTCCTGCCTACTGTCGTATTTACGCTGATAATTATGTGCATTATTCATCAAGTCTATTATTATTTTAATCGTTATCCTTCAAGGGTCTTGTCTTTTGGATTACATAACTGGATAGCCCTAAAGTCACATCGTTTATTTTTTTTTTATTTACTCATGTAGTATTCTAATTTATTTGCCCTCAATAGTACATCTCATACTGTAGTTATTGCTCCAAGCCAATCTTGTACTTCTTGCAGTAGGACAAGCAACAACCCCAGGTAAAAACTTGAGCTGCAAACAAGAATCAAACAAATTGAAACATTAAAGCTTTGGTTGGAGAAATGCCAGTAGCTTAGGAGGAAAAGTAGAGCTGTCAATCAATCTGTATCGGTATTTTTTATTTTCTCCTTCCCACATTTTGCTTTATTACCTGTACATGGATTTCAGAAATAATCATCAGTTAGGATGTAGAGATATCTTAAATTAGAAGTATTCTTGCACAAGTTTGACATGGATTTTATTTGCACTGAAACTGCAGAACCGGGTTTTATATGCATGTGGAAACAATTAAAGAAGTTAAGTACATACAGTAATTGCAGGTGCAACACATATTCACCTTACTGTAAGCTCTTAAGTATCCTAACCCTCCAAGAAAATTTCATTCAGATGTAAAAAAAAAAAAACGACTGCCTTTCCTATACATATGAAAAGTTAGTTAAAAAGTATAAAGCAAAAAGTTGTCTGTCTAAAAATAGATTTTTTTTAAATCTAGTATGAACATTGTTAGGGTTGTTCAGATGGGAAAAACAAGCATGTCTTCCAACATCTGTGTGCATGCTAAATTTAGATGTGTTAAGAATGTAAAATGTGTTTTTCAAAATAAATTAGCTACATTTCTGAACACTATTTAAACCAGGTTGGTCAAAGTGTTATACAAATAAAAAAAAGAACAAAATAGCAAAGTAAATAGGGCAGATCAGTTACTTAAAAACTAAATTCATTACTTCCAGTTAAACATTGTAAATTATGCCATCTTAATGGCAGTGGAATGACATACATTAAGGAAGAAATGACAAAACGTTTTACAGTTTGAATAAAACTGACCCCTACATGGGGTCTCTGCAATCCTTGGCTTTAGATAAAGGATGGAAATGTGGAAAAGACAGGACATCTGCACTCATAAAAATTTGGCCATTTTTGAAATGTTTATATTCAATCAAAATGAGCTTCATAAAATTGACAATTCTATAATGTACTTTATAATCTAATTCTTTTAGATTAAACGCATATCCTTGTCATAAGATTGGTCAGTTAGTCTCATGTAGACACAGTGGTGGTTTCTGATATGGGCGGCATCTTGTGGAGGGAGGCATGAGATATGCCCTCCACCCAATGTGTTATGGATGGCTACTTGATACTCTGAACTAATATCTGTGTTATTTTCCTGTACTCTGTGATATCTGGATCAAAGCTGTCATCCTTAACAACAAACACAAACGCAAGACCATTTGTGCTGAGCGCCACAATATACTTGGTGCATAATAATCCACAACTTCACACCTATAGTTCAACAAACTCAGTCATTTTTCCCCTTTGCTGGGAAACACCCAAAAACAGTGCCATCTTGCTGTCACAAGAACTGCTGACCAGAATCTATAAAGGATAGACAGAATGAACTACTTGTTAGAGACTCGACAGACTCATTTGACTCTGAATTTTGTTCTTACATTGCAAGATGTTAATAAATTTGTTGATTCATCTCATCCAGACTTTTTTCCATGGCAGTACACTGATACAGTATTTTCTCTTTTTGTACCTTTTCTTTCTATACATTTGTTGCTAAATTATGAAGAGTAAAATGTCAAGTGGTGTATGAACAGATATAGTTTTTGAAGAGCATATTAATTAGTGTATGTAATCTATATCAAACTCATAAATTAAACTGCTAAAGTTCTAAAACGAAAAAAAGTACAAAACCAACTGGAGATTTGGAAAGTTTTTTTTTTTTTGCAGTAACTAATGTATGTATAATTATGCATTGTAAATAATGTATAATGTATTGTACATTATCTATAATACACAGATTATACAACATTATAACTACTTGAGGATGGTTAATGTTAATGTTTATTTTTTTAATTAAGACTGTGCTCATATTTCAGATTTAAACATGTTGGTGTTATTTTCATATTTCAGCAGCCTACTGTCCCAGCTGTACCTGAATGCAACATATGCACAACTGTTGGTAAAATCACCTTTTATCAACAGAAATTTTGCCATCTTGTCTATTATAGGATGTATGGTGTTTAGGCTGATTGGATGCTACAGGTATCCATTTGGACATTAGCAGATTTTTCTCTTTGTTTGAATTCAGCTTGATGATGTTTTTAAATGAGTAATTAAGTGCAAAGCCAGCTGCATGCCTTATTGCTCTTCAAAGATACATAGCCTTTTCTTTCTCAAATGTAGCTGTAAATTGCAGAGATTAGTGATAGCCAGGAATCATCTCTGTTTTGTTTTGGTGTCCCTGTTTAAAGTTGCTCTACAGAACATTGCATCGTGCACTTGGTTGCACATAATCACTGTGGATATGTTTATGTATTAGATGCTGTTTGGTATATGTGCATTCTGAACTGACAGGGCTATAGATGATATTTTCTCCATAAAACATGTAGCTAGTACAACGCTAATCTGCAGTGATCTTCATTGAGTGGGTTCAGTCGAAATTTGCAAATTACTGTGACCATGATCTTTCCATTTAGAAATAAATCTTTATAATCCCGTTTTATGCCTGATTAGAGCAAATGAAGCATATACCTCATTGCTATTCAAAATAGCTGCGAATCCTTACTCTGTTAATATTTTTGACAAGTATTTCTGTTGAAGGAAATTTCAAGAAATGAATGATGAACCTACTTCAAAGTGTCCCACCATGAAATAATGCCCCTAGCCAAACCTTTTCCGATGCATTTAAAAGTACACTTTTACTACAAGTTGTGGAAGTAAAAAAGAAAAAAATTATAGAGGCAGGCAAAGAGAAAAAGGGTGTCTGTCTTTTCATTGCGCAGGTGTTCTTCGAGACAGGGTCAAGTTGAAAGAGAATTCAGCACATTAAGCATGTTAACAAGTGGTAAATCCTGCGAGTCCAGGTACCTGGAGCATAACAACAAAGGTGTGATTGACGGTTTTGCTGACAGAGCTTGGTACAAAAGACGCTGAGCTTAACCAATACAAAGGTAAGGAGAAATGACCCTGAAGTAGCTGTAGCTCTTGTGCGTAACAGTAACTACACAATAAAGCATAGTTTCTTTATCAAAAGAAGAAAATCGAACTTAAGTATCTTAAGGAGTTAAACATATTTAACAAGAAACAAAATATATCTATAAACTAGGTGGGACTGAAATTACAGCTATTGAGTACATACACATACATACTTGCATATTTTAAAGTTTATTGACATTTTTTAGGTTTACATCATGTTATAATGTTAATTCTTCATCAAAATCATACTTGGAGTGCCGGCTTGATTTTTTTCATGCATGTTTGAGAAGTGCTTTAGTCTTGGCAACCACTGCAAAAGCTGAAAAACACTTTAGGTTGACCTAGCACCACTTCGAGATGCAACTCCTCCTTGGAGCTTCAGTTTCCATGCTTTCGAGCTTACGTCTCACATGAACTCATTATAAAGACTACTTTTCAGTGTAACACTGGTAAAAACGTTATTAAAAAGTTAGTAGAGGAGCGACGTTGTGATGACTTCCTAAAGGCAATGTTTCAGAAAGAGCAGGAGTTTTTAAAGAGACAGAGGCCCAATTTCAAGACGAGAAATCCAAATTTCCTTTAGGTTATATTTGATATATATGGCATTTTTATAACTGAAGTTAACACAGTCACTTAATTGTGCTATAAAATGTAGGTAATACTCCTCCTATAAAAGGCAAACTTTTATGCAATATTTGATTTTATTTGGTCCCTTTGCCTATAAGTTACCAATTATTAAAACAACTAATTTTCCTTCATATTTTTGTTTCTGTACCTGATCGAAGTGGTTGTTAACACTTTGCTCTTGGTAATTGTAGCTATTAGAACAAACATTGATTACACTGTTATATGGAGGAAAGCATCAAATACTTTATGGTAACAGGATAATTATCTCAGTGGGAGTGGAGGAAAAAGAATCTAATTTCAAAATGCTTTTTTTGTCACTCTTATGACAGACCACAGCTGCCCACATTTATTTTTATCAACTAGGGGTGAGGACCTCTATTAACCTTGGCTCACTTCAGTCCTTCTTCAGATTGGATTTATTTGTAGTACCAGAGATAATATCCATTTCAGTACAGTCAAATGTGGCACAGTTGGGTGAAAGGAATGTAAATGGGCTCCAGATTAGGATTGCATTTGTACTTAAAATGCTAATAACTGTAATTACAAATTTGATATGCAACTCATGCAGATTAAAGAGAGGATCATTGCCTTGTCCCTGCGATGTGTAAAGATATGTGTCATGTTTTAGCTTGGTGATTTATCAATTTCAAGATTAAAAATCATTTGGTAATCTTGACTTTACAGGAGGGTGCACAAGCCTCTGTTAGCTGAAAACATTTATGTCTGAAAATGAGCATAACATCCGGATCTTCTGTAATTTTTCCTTCCAGAAACCATATCAGCATACTGCCATCTGTCATCTTGTACATTTTTTTGTATTCACTCTGCACACTGCAGAGATGCAGGGGTCATGACATAGAGCTGAATTTGAATCTTTTTGATAAACCACAGAATAGGTTTTAAACATTATGTTCAACATTACTGAGGTCACAAATCTTGCCAGCAATTGTTTGTGATTATACTTATATAGTACAGCTTAAAGATATCAGTCTTCTACTTCTAGTATATTGGTTGATCTTTCTTTCACTTCTTGATTATTTTTTTATTTTATTTTATAAACAAAGAGTCTGAACATCACTGTAATTAATTTCAAGAAAAAAACAATGCTATTTACATAGCACACTTTCAGCAACAAGCCAATTTAAACTGCTTTGCACTAAAGTGAAATAAAACATCAAAAAAGCAAATAACATTGTTGGGACAAAACAAGGGGGAATTAAAATAAGTTTATTTTAAGTTGTGACATTAACATTTTTCTCTCACCCTCCTGGTGAACGCCTGATGAACTTCTAACACTGTAAGCAAAGTTTAATATGAAAATGTTGGGTTTCAAGACAAGGACCTGTTTTATCTCCTTATGTACACTTTTTATTTATTATGTAGAAAATTGCAATAGCTGCAGATTTGTTCCTATAGCACATCTTCCTGTCTATGTATTTCAAAATCTGTTCAGTTATCATTAAATTTATGAAGTTAAATATAACTCACAACATTTAAATTTTATAAAACTTCAAATTCTGTATGCACTGTCAGACTAGATCCCCTGAGGCATTCTTTATATAGTGCGTTTCCAATTATTTTCTTTTACCTATCAAAAAGCAATAGCATAATGTGGTTTTATGTAATCATAAATGAAAATGTTTCAGGCAACGTAGTGTCTTGTGAGAAATTAAAAAGTTGCCTCTTCAACATTTCTGAACTGCCTCAGCAGGTAATTAAGTGATATTTGTAAAAACCTTTGCTGACGCCATATGAGTAGTCATTTACTGCTTGTACTAGTGTTGTAAATCATTCTCCTCCAAGTTTTGTGGAGGTTGATTCTTAGCTTCAAGATTAATAACATCAGAGAAAGAGCATCCTCAAACAAATATCTATCAGAATAGTATGAATAATGCTTTCCATAACTTTTAAACAGTAATCTTAATGTAATGTCTTATTAATTAGAAATAGATACATTTAACTTACACTGCTGGATAGGCTGTTGGAGAACAAAACTTTCTAGCTGAGCTCTTTTAATAAAAATGGATCAAATATCATGGTGATTTAATTGTGGGTGTTTGAAAACCTGATTTATTACAAGTAAAAGGGAACACTAGTAACAGAAATGGGAGATATATGCGTTGTCAGATTTTGATTATTACGAAGACAAAGTTTCCAAGTGGTAATCATTTTTAAGAAATAAAGTTAAAAACAGACATATTGACTTTTAATCTAAACTGAATACATTGTTTGTGTCATTTACAGACCTCAGTCAATTTACATTAATATTCATTAGGGAGAGCTGCCAGACTTTACTTTTTTACATACTGTTACATAGTGTTACACAATGACAAAAGTTTTTCAAGCATCCTTCTGCATAAAATGTTGTGTGAACTGTGAAAAAGAAAAAAAGAATCAGTAAAAATTTACTATTAGTCAACAGAATTTCTCTCGTTTTTGTCTTGTTCCTTCTTTTGGGATGTTTAATAATTTATTGTGCTCGCCCAACATGTGTTTAATAAAATTACACAGTCAAGTTTGTAACATGACATTTTTTTTGAAGGGACAGAACTTTTAACAACACAGCAAAGAAATCCCAGGGTTTATATTGCAGCCACCTTGAGTTAACCATTTTTGTCAACTAGTGAATAATCCTGATGATATCTGACTTATCCACAACTTGTCTGAACTAAATTTCAGCCTGAACACAGGCTATATCCATGAGAAAAATTGTTGTTTTTTGTACATGCATATTGAATTAGGAACATGTTTCTTGACATTTGAGCCTTGGGTGATATTATATTTATATGATTTTACAAAAGTAGTCTATATGTTGAAGAGGCTATATAAAAGAATCAATATAGCTCCCAGTTCCCTGCTGGTTGTTTCTACAAATCTGGAACAAACTTCCAGAAAACTGTAAAACAGCTGAAACACTGAGTGCCTTTAAATCTCGACTAAAAACCCA
>CAEGAE010021566.1:0-27821 GCA_903067095.1 Girardinus metallicus | reverse complement strand
TTATTCTCCCTTCGGTTTTGTGAATGTGTGCGGCTGTTAGTAACTTTTTACACTGATATTTATTCATTCCCGGCAGGTCGTTGAATGGCAGACCCCGCAGGGGTTAAACTGGTTTTATTTTCTTTTTTTTTTTTTTTTTTTTCCCAAAAACTAATACCCCTTTGTTTTTCGGTCCGCCCCCCCCCCCCCCCCCCCCCTTTGGACCAATTAGTTTCATTGATTTGTCGTAGTTTACAGCATGACATAATTTTACATACTATTCACTCAATTAAATACGATTACAGCCAGGGATGAACAGTAAAAATGTGATTAAAGTATAAACTAAGAGTAAGAAAATAACAATGAATTTCAACAAATACAGATTAAATACAAAGCAAAGCAAAGTTTCAAGCTATCAATCCACCATCCTTACAGAGTTATCCAAAGAGGGCTTGTAATAAGAGTGGATGATTTATAAAACCTCAGATGTGGACCTTGTATACATATAGATAATATTGCTTCTACACTGAAAAATATGAAATATTTATCTAAAATGTATCCAAAACAATAGAAACAATTTACATTATTATTATTTTTTTTTTTTTTTATGAAACCACATATTTTAACCCACAATCTAGTAAACTAGACACCTCTTACCCCTTTGGCACAATAATCATATTAATAGCAAGTATCATAATATTGTTCAATTACAAGACATTTGAATAGGATTTGTCACTCACACATTCAGCGTAGGAACACAGTTTCTCTAGTCGTAACACATATTTGTACTGTATGTTATAACAGCTTAAAAACATCAGATTTTTTCCCCCTTTTTTTTTTTTTTTTTACATTTGTTGATATGTAAATAAATTGTCTTTCATCTTGATTCAATTTATTTAAACAAATCAGGTCTGTCTTTGCATGCCCTTGTTATTTACAAGATCACTTTGTCTGAGTTTGTTCTTGCCGGCTACAGTGGAGCGCAAATGTTAAGCAAACATCAGACAGCTTCTCCCTCACAGCAGACAAATGCACATGGTGCAGAAAATACATGAAGACGGTAGTGGGCAATATGTCACAGGAAACCTTTGAAGCACTTATTTTTGTTTCAATAATTGCTTGGAAATTTCTTTTAAATTGAGCCATACATGCTGCAGTTAACCGAACTAAGGTAAAAATGCATGTATTGTGCATCTGAACCGAGGGATGTTTGGTATTGTGGGGTTTTTTGTTGATGCTGACACAGGCAAAGGCCTCGTCTCTCAGAGGGGTTGTGTGGAATGCATTCATCTGCACATCTCTCCTGCTGCAACCCAGATAGCAAGCGTTGGCACATGTAAATACATTCGCTTTAAAGGCATCCCCAGTTCTCTACAAAGCCAGTTTGCTCAGACATCTACAAAACCGTGTTTGATTACGAGACAGTTAACTCTCCAGAATGTATGACACAGGACCAGGCCTGAGTTGAAAGCAACTGACATGAAATCTGAATGTAAGAGAAGAGATTTACTTTTTTGCTGAGAGTGAGCTGATAATAATTACACAACTCTGATTTATGTTCCCTCAATATAAGCATCCTGAAAATGTCCTCATGTATTTACCAGACAGAAGTTCGAGAGGTACCAATTGTCTGCTGAAAAAAGCTAAAAAAAGCTAACTTTTATTTCGAAAAACTTCATAAGCAAACAGGGCCAATTTTTTTCAATGTTCTTTGTCGGCAAATTTAATTAACCCACAAAGAAACCCACACATTATTTAGACACAACCAACTGAAACACAATTTAAGCCGTAAGTCAAAGGGATTACAACTACAACCTATTAATTTATGTTCCACTCAACATCTGAAGAAGTTACCCTACAAAGCAAGAAAGAGAAGAGCAGCTGATACACAGAGAGTGCTGTGTGAAGACTAGAGGGGTCGTCACAAGACTGAAAACAAAACGTCTAAATTTTGTATTGGTATATGATTAGGAATGGGCTGGTGTGATGAAAAGCTGGAAAAAAGCCTATGGTTTAAAGTAATAAGGTGAATGTTAGGGTTAGGGTTGTCTAATTACTCTTTTAGTTCTGATTTATTCAAGTGATTTCACAGTAATATCACATATCGTTATGCTACTAATTAACACAAACTACTGAACAATGCATTTCTTTTACAACTGATGAAACTCTGATGGACAAAGAAATAAATGTTTACCGAGGGTTGCATGGTGTTGCAATTGTTACCAAGATTGGAGGGGTCAGAATCACAGACTAAACTTGGCTTTGAAAACTCACAATGCGTTAACTACTTGTAGTCAGAAGTTTTTGTTTGTGTGTTTTGAGTTCCCAAAGATGAAAAATCTGACATTGTGTTGTTAAATATCCATTTGTGAACATAGCTTTTGCGTTAGAGCAAATAACATGGAAACAAATAAACTACCAACTTGTGTAGTTAACAGACCAATGAGCAAATCCCAAAAAAATTCCAAATTGCAACTACAGCAAGTGCCACCCTAGCTTTGACTCCCTCACTCTCAGCAAGATAGCAGTTTCTTCCCCCAAATAAGGGAATAAATATCATTGTTTCAGACGATATTCATGTCAGTGTTTTTACTCTTGATTGTGAACATTTACCCATGCTAGGTGTCAGTCATTTCTTACTGCTTTTTATTGAACTTGTGATAAAATATATAATCTCAATGGATAAATGGAAAAAATGCATAACTTTAATTTGTCTTTTAAAATTAAAAAGGTTGTTCAACAAATTACCTCTTATAAGACTGAAACCGCTAGCTTGAATCTGTCAATTTGTGCTCCACTATTTTATTCTAATTCCATTTAAAGCACTGTTTTAGATGAAACAGGTTACTGCCACCTGCTGACATATTGTGTCTGGAAAATGTCATGACTGGAAACCAGCTAAGCCTTTCAGAATGTATTTCTGAATGCCACGTATTAGCAGAAAAGCTTTAACGACAGATCCTTCCCAATGAGCCACCTGAGTGAGAGCTAAATACTGAAAATGTTCACAGTAAAAATGAGGCCTGGTCTCGCCACACCCCTTCAAGAGCTCATAGAGAGTCTTGTCCATCTGTCTCAAGTTACAGGCATAGAGCTACAAAAGATTTGGTCCCAACTGCCTCAGGAATAATGTAGAAAATATACATTCAGACTTACTGGAAAAGTAGAAAATATGAAAACACACTGATGTGATGAAAGCTGAACAAAATAAACTAAGCTTTTGTAACAAAATGTTCTAGATTAACAATGTTTTAGAATGTTAACACTGTTCACACAATGCACTTTAATTAGACACTAATAGGATTTTATCACTGAAGACAAAATTTATGTGTCCTATGAATCCACTGCTATTCCTCACACACTTTGTTTATAATCGTGTGCTCACACTTTTGTGATTTGTATTAGCAAATATATTTCGGTATGTGCCCTTTGTAGCTTGTCCCTTTGTAGTTCTTATAGGCACTCTCTGCTGCCATATTCCTGTCACCTCTCCTTCTCTAAGATACAGCAAAAACACACTCAGGCCCACCGAAGTGCACACACAGAATCTGTAATTAGTTGTCAGCCGAGTTACCTTAAGGCCACTAGCCCAATCTAAATGACAGAGAACCTCCAGGAAGAATTTCTACTGTTACTGAAACACCTCCGAGTCAGAGCGGCCGTTTTCAATTCTCACCCAATAAAGACGGAGAGAACATACGACACCCTGCCGGCCTCTAGTACACGCATCTCACTGTAAACATGTAAACACAAACACAGCTTGGTGTCTTCACCAACCAGCCCTCCATGACAACGTCTCCTCGGGTTTTGACTCCAAACGGTGATGAATGGATTCCAGTCTGTCCATCCTGTTTAATCTACTTTTTCCGGATCATCATCTCTCCTTCACAGTGAGGAGGAACTCTGACTGTAGTTTCTGAGAGTCAGTCTGGTGTACCTAGGTGAGGGAGGAGAAGGGGGTGGGTGGTTGGGGACAGGAGGGACAAACAAACCAGTCTCTGAGATCTGGGAGCCACTGCTGGATCCCAAAGAGTCACGGAAGGGCGAAGGAGGAGTAAGAGCGATGAGTTCCTCTTCCAGCTCAACCCTCCTGAGTGGGGAGTCGGGGATGCAGGCGACTAGGCTTCCTCTTATGGGGGAGAGCGACGGGGATGTGTGGGGATGAGGCGGAGGCTGAAGGGGGTAGGGCGAGCGAGGGATGGAGTGAACTGGACAGCCGCCCCGGTTGCCCAGACTGGGCTCAATGTGGGGAAGGGGCTGGACGTCAGCGTAGGTGGTGAGGGTTGGGGGCATCGGGATCTCCCGGGGTAGCAGGTAGGGATCAGGGGGATGAGCGGCGGGGGGAGTGTGTTTGTGCGTGTGCGTCGGTGAGGCGGATAGCATCATGCTGTTGAGCTCAGTAATGTTGGCAGTGAAGCGGTTCACCACGCAGCTGATCTGATCCATCAGCGAATTCTGGCGTGGCGGTGGACGGTTGTCCATGGCAACCAGACGCCCATCGCTCCCAGCGGCAATGGAGCCACTGCTCGGAGGCCCGCAGCTGCTGCTGCTGCCGCCACTACAGACACTGCTAGAGTACTTAGAAATGCAGGCCACCTGAGACTCCTCCCCCAAACTGGCTCCTATCCTCTGGCTGACAGTGCTGATCGGCGACGGCGTCTGCGGCCGATAGGTGATTGAGTAGTGCTCTTCTGCTTCTGAGAGCTCATAGAGAGTTTTGTCTGTGCTGCAGTCAGGATGAGTGGGCAGGGAGGACATGGAAGAGAGGGAGGGCAGAGGTACATGCGGAGGCAAGTCGGATCCCCCGGAGTACCGCTCCTCAGAGGTTTTGGAGAAGGGCTTAATGACTGCTGTCTGATTGTTCTCTTTCTTCTTAATGTGGAAGGATAGCCGCTGCCACAGGTGGTTACCTCGAGAACTGCTGCGCTCTGTCTGCGCCCAAGACACCGATTTACCATTGGAGCTGCGGAAAATCACAAAAGCCGAGAAAAGGAAGAGGGAAAAGTGTTTAGCGCTTGGATCTAGATCAGTAAATTCAATATTCTGTTCATTAGCCTTCCAAGCCTATTTAATAATTGTGCAAAGTAATTACAGATAATAAATAAAACATTCAGCGGGAGCTTTGTGCCAACCACATAAATCATTTTCACTTTATATGCTGATAAATTTTATTACTTTTCTCTGCCTTAATTTTTTTCTTTACAAGATCTCATGTTTTGTTTTGCTTTTTAATCCCCTTTGCTCTGCCAGTTACATAGATTTGCATGTTGGTCAAAGGGTATACATACACTTGTCATTGACATGGATTTCATGTTAATTTTGGACTTTTATTGATGCGTTTGAGTAATTGGAATGATAAGATAGCTTGCAACTTGTATGGATTTTAGAAATAATTTTCTTTGTAACTTTGAATTAAAAACTTATCTATATATTACACATGGACATAATACACATAGTTATATCAATTTTAATTTCCTGCCTTTCTAAATTTGCTTTTAATGTTTATTTGCCAGACACTTTGTTTTTTTGTTTTTTTCAGTCCTCCCTGTTTTACCTGAGTTCAAGAGATCTGTCCTTCGATGCCCCTCTGTCTTTTTGTCAGGTTAATTAGTGTGATTAATCTAAAAAGGAACTCCTGATTAAACTCCGTACCATCATGACTGAGATAGAGATGGGAGAACTCAAATCCCCTTTGAATGAACATGCAGAAGGGGGCTTATATAGATACATGCTGCATACTGATGTAGACATTAATCGATTTGCTGTGGCATCTGCAGTGTTTAGCTCAAAGTTTGACTAACGTCTGGTGAAGGTAAACCAACTTTTTTTCAGCTGTTCAAACATTTGGTATAAACATTGATTAAGCATTTCTTATTCCTCCAGGCTGCTAAATTATTTTCTGTCTATGTCTGTTCTGCCTGCTCTGACAACGACAGCATCTCAAACACAACAGTTTCCAGCCCTTTTATGAGGAGACAGACAGCCCTGCCAATTACCACCACCCACAGAGGACGATAGGACTAAAAGAGACGTGTAGGGGAAGAGAGGAAAGAGAGGAACATAGACATTTTTTTACAGGGGTGTGATTGAGATCTTGCTTGCCAAGCAGGGTGAGCTGGAGCAACCTGCTGACAAATGAAAACGTGTTCCAGTCTTTTCTCTAAGACGGGGTTATGCGTCACTCCTTTTCGAGTCCTTTGATCGGTTCCCTGTCACTGTGGATGGCCTGAAGCGCGCGAAGTAAGAGGAATAATGTCCTCTCTTTCTTCCCATCACCTCAGCTCTTCATTTTCTTCACCATCAATCTTTTTCACTGTTTATATTCCCTTTTCACTCCTCTCCCTCTCAGTATGCTGTCTCTCCTTCTTTGTTGTGCCTCCATTAGGCAATTTTCCAAAGTTCACAATGGGGTCAGAAGAAAAGGCAAGCAGCTTCTGGTGAATACAGGTAATCAATCTCTCACACAGCAGGAACGCTTTCTTAAGTGGGTCTATTATAGAGATGGCACCTTGGACTATAACTCACAAGTACCACGGCATTAACCTGGGCAGAAAGGCTCTGGGTGGGGGTGGAAAGCAGACTCTCACACACAGATATACCTGAGGGTCTCTCCAGTAGAGCCTCTACGCTTAAACAAGTTAACCAGACTGGAAGAGCGGCTGGCAGCTGAGGATGACTTCCCATCTCCCACATGCATCCGCACCACGGTGCTGGTGGTAAAGGCACTGCGCACGTTACGCTCTGGCTTGGCCAGAATGATGTACACCTAAAATGGAACAGAGCAATGCATTCATAACTCTATTTCAGCTTAATGCCATTTCTCAAATGAAAGCTTTTGTCATTTTCACATAGATATTGAAGAGTCTTTAGTCTTACTTTCCCAAAGCAAAAACAAATTCGAAGGTTAGATGAAATGAACAGATTTTCTTTTCATTTTGTTAAAGTTAGTAATACTTAGCTAATGTAATGTTAGCCTGTTAAGTCTTTCCTGTCACAGTGACCATTCAAAACTAAAGACACATTTACACATTACACTCGCAATCTGCTTATACATCAATAAGCAGATTGGTAAGCAACTTCAGGTTAGACCTGTGATGTTGTTGGCAGGGGATTTTATTCTGCCAACATTATACTCTGGTATTTCAATAAATTTATTGAAACAGCAGAAAGGTTTTTAGTAAATATCCAATATCTACTAGAAAACTGAAATGGGTCATCATTGGGTCTTGTGACATGAAAATGATGGTGGCCAAGTTAACACAAAAACCGTTCACAGAGGAATCCATGACTGAACAACTTGGAGAGATTGAGCAGGAAATCTATAACAGAGCCCCCTCTCTATTATGCAACTGCAAAGCTTTTATATACATGTTTACCAGTGGCAACAGTAACTGTGAGTGGCACAATTAAAACATATGGTAAAATGTTATTTTCATTTTAACCTTACCTTGGGTACAAACATGCAGCACAGAGCCACAGTGGCACTGAGGCTGACACTGAAGCACATGGTGATGATTTTATAGTTGGAGCCAAAGTAGATGGGAACAAACGCCAACCAGATGATGCAGGTAGTGTACATGGTAAAAGCAATGTACTTGGCCTCGTTGAAATTAGCTGGGACATTGCGGGTCTTTGAAAAGGAGAAAAAAAGTCAAGAATCAGTAAAAATGTTGTAACTGTTTACTTCTGTTCTGTTTTTTTTTGCCTTCTTTAATGCAGAAGTGTAATAGTCACTTTTAGCTTTTGTCAACAAGCCTTAGAGCTGGAATGAATATTGATGCAAGCTATTTGCCCAATGTCTTGGGACTAAAGACAATGGGCTTTAAGACTTAATGAACATCTAGAAAACTCTTTATAGGAGAGAGAGGTTAATCAAGTGGTAATAAACCTAAAACACTTGTCACAATAATGTATGCAGTTGTTCTGCCCGTGTCTATTTTCTTACAGAAAAAAATCAAACTCGGACCACATAAACAGCATAGTAAAAATAAGTGTATTCACTGCTGTTGAAAAAGTTTTACACACCAGACTTTCAGAGTGCTTCACCATTAGCGTTCATTTTTTGTGTCTGACATAACATCATAAAACAGACGACTGGGAAGGGAATCTTTGATTAAAGTCTTTTACTGAAGATTTGGCAAATAGTGGAGAGTTTACTTGACAGCCACCCGCCATTTGCATGCTGCTCTGGACTATCACTTACATGCAAGTCATTGGGTCTGTGAGGACACTGTTGTCAGTTAAGGGGATAAACTTTATATATGTGAATGTAAGTCTTTCTGAAAAGCCAATTCAAATTCACAGACTTATGCAGAAAAAATATGCCAATTAGATTAATATCCTATCAGATAACACATTCCATAATTTTTCTACATTACAGAAATATGAATAAAGATCAAAGTAAACTTAAATGCAAACAAAAGAAAGACAAAAAAAAAACTTTACAAAATTATCCATTAAAAGCGATTTTTTTTTTTCCAGGTGACACTAAAAATTCAAAATGTTTTGTTAGCTTACTCCTGAAAATGGAAGTTAATTTAATCCAGAACCATGCTGCATATTCTACTGCATATGCTCACTGGTCTTAAAGAGAGAATGTGTCTGGAAAGAATGCATTTATAATTAAAAATGTGTCCATCTGTGAGTTATATATTGTTTATATGGTTTCTTCACAACACGGTTTGGTGCAAATAACACAGATTTTCAATAAGCATTGTCCTATTTTCTAAAAGAGCATGGCATCATATGACAGTATCCACTAGCAACACTAGTTCAGAATGTTGGCTGCTGTAACTCGTCAATGCATTCAATCTATAAAATAAAAAAATATTTTATTCTCAATATTTTGGGTCAACAAATTTAATCTCTAAAATAAAAAATTATTTTATTCTTAATATTTTGGGTCAACAAATAGTTCTGTGAGAACAAAGTCTGCCGATGTGCAAGTGTTGTCGATGTGCAACTTATTATTCGCCTTTGTCTGTTTTGAAACAGTTTCGAAATAAACATAATAAAGCATCTGAATACCTTCAAATGAATAGTCACCACAGATAAGGTACCAATGATATTTTTGTTAATTAAAGAAACAGCCAGGAAACATCAAAGACATACCTTAAAGGCATAAAAGGTGCAGCTGAGGATCAGCAGGCCATTGTATCCCAGGGGGGCTACCACGCCGAGGTTAGTGGTGTTGCAAATAAGGTTGACCTGGCGGATGCTAGGGTAGTCGTTGATCACCTGGAGATAGTGAGAGGACAAAAATGGGACTAAATCTGGGTTGTATCATACACACATTCATTAAATCTTAAGATTAGTTCACACATCTGCAACCTGAAAACTTACATTCGGTGGCTCCATGAGGAAAAGAGCCACAATGATGCCCAACTGCAGCAATATGAGGAGGAAGGCAATGATGAGCTGGGCGCAGGCTGACATGAAGCGAGGTTTCTTCGTACAGATCTTCTTTTTGCTTCCTGCCAGGATCCGAGCGATGCGGTTCGTCTGCAGTCGGATCCCAAACATCATTAATACTTACATCACTTACTGTACTGGAGCTATTTTTAAACTATCTGCTTTCAGTGTTTCTACACAACTGCCTCAGTTTCAATGGGAGGAGTGGTGGCTCCGTCCTACTTCTCACCTTGGTAACAAGTGCAGAGTAACTCATGGCAGGTGACAGACCGATTCCTAGTCGCTGGAGGTAGCAGTGGATCACGTGGGGCTTTGCAATTAGGCTGAAGGTGCACAGATATCCGAGGCAAATCCCTGCTAGTATAATGTAGCACAGCTCCCGGCTGGAGGACTTCACGACAGGGGTGTCCCGAAAACTTATAGGCACAGTCAAACAAACATTAGATATTAATGATGGAGACATTAAAACAAAAGCCTACAACAATTAAAATATACAAAGATTGACAATAACAAAGTGAAAAAAAAAAATTCAGGCACATTTTCAACTTTAGGTTTGAAATATTTCTTCATTAAAAAATTCTTACTAGATAAAAACTGCAGTGACAAAGAAGGTAGCCATTAGTCCGAGGCAAGCAAATACCACAGCAGCTATGGGTTCTGGATCCCCCCATCGCAGATACTCCACAGGGATCGGGTCGCAGCCTGGAGAGAAAGGGTGTAAGCATGTGAAGATGGAATATTAGAAGCAAACTTTAAATTGTTGAATGAATATGAGAGAATTTCAAAGGTTCTTCTGTTTTAACATTTGGCTTAATATTTCTCGTCTTTTCCAACGGTATTTGTACATCGTTAAAGTTTTAAAATCTTATGTGTCATTTGTGTGAGCCCCATCTAATCTAATACTCTGAAATAAAATCAAGTGCAAACTATTGCTTGACCTACATGCAAAAAGTATAATGAAGCAAAACCACCACTTTACATTACCCTGAACATAATTAAACTGATGGTGATTTTGCAATGCTGGAAAAAAAAAAGTTAGATGTTGCCAAAGTCTTAAGACTAGGGAAGAGGTTCATCTTCCAGGAGGACAAACACCAGTGATATACAGCCAGAGCTAAGATGAAGTGATTTAGATCCAAGCATTTGCATGTGCTAGAATGACCCAGCCAAACTCTAGACCTAAATCTAATTAATAACTTGTGGCAAGAATTAAACATAGGTGCTCACAGATTCTCTCTTGTCAATCTGAATGAGCTTTAGCTACTTTGCAAAGATAAATGAGCAAATATATTTGTCTCTAGATGTGCCGGTGGTTTATGTTTGCAAAGCATGTCCCCTAGCTTTCTTTCTCTTGCTCGATAGTGTTTAAGCAAATCTGTGACTGATTGAAATTCAGCAGAGTTCTTGGTGTTAAAAAACATGAAATCAGTCAAGACTGTTCGACCAGATGACCAACAAGTAGAAAAGACTCAATAACAAATATTTCTACAACTACAACTGTGTCATAAATATGATGTTCCTATAAGTTTGAATTAGTATAAAAAGAATGGTAAACAACATAATTGAATGCTACTGCTCTTTGTGACATACAGATTGATCTTCATAATAGAACCTTAATCTTCTCCTTACTCCTAAAGACTTATCATGAATTTTTCTTCCTCCATTTATTTCCTTATTCCTCCATAAATTATTCTGGATCTTTAAATATCCCCTAATATCTCCCTTATCTCTCCACTTCCTCTTCCATCCCACCTTGTTACCTAATTCTTTTCCTCTCTATCGCTGTCTTCTCCATTTGTGATGAGATAAAGGTGCATTAATTAAAGAGACAGCTCTAATTATATTCCATCTTTATGCTGGTGGACTTTATCTGGGTACTTCTTGGCCACGAGTAGAAAACCAACTTTCTCTACTTTGACTTTCAAGCTAGTCTTGCTTTTTCTTTCTAGAAATACAACCCAATCTCTATACAGGCAGATATTTTTTGTTTTAGGTACAATGTTTTAAACATGGCCAACAATGTTCATAAAATCAATAATGAAATTTGGACCCGGGTAATGAATATTACAAGTTTTGCAAGCAAGGGAGTGATAAAAAAATGAAGTAACAGTCTTCTGCAAAGTTGTAAATAAGCATAAGTTTAAATTTTTTTTAACATATGAGAATACAGCTCAAGCACACATAAAAACGAAGGTATCCAAGTTCTGTCTCAAAAATACTCTGGAAAAAAACAACATTTTATATGACAAAAATTATATAGCTCTGAATGCAAGGGTCCTACGACATGCCCTCACA
Organism: Girardinus metallicus; assembly: GCA_903067095.1. Taxonomy (NCBI): domain Eukaryota; kingdom Metazoa; phylum Chordata; class Actinopteri; order Cyprinodontiformes; family Poeciliidae; genus Girardinus; species Girardinus metallicus. The sequence continues at coordinate 16,136 of CAEGAE010021566.1, read as the reverse complement.
CCCCCTTTGGCTATGTCAATTGCCACTTTCTTATTTAGTTCATAGAGTTGCAGGAAATTGTGAACTGCTATATTTGACCATAAGCTGAACTGGTTTAGGGTTCATTGAATCAAAAGTTTTGATATAAACTCAATCAAACAGTCTAAAAGGCTTAGCTATGATTGGAGAGGCTCAAGTCCCAAAGCAAATCCTCAGTTTTTCTGCTCCTTTTCCTGCATAGGGTTCTTCTTATGTCACAGCCTCCATTCACTTCACTTTACCCTCATTTCATCTTTCTAAATTGTTATTTCTCTCCCTCAACTGTTGTATCAGAGAAGTATACATCTGAAACCACCTCTCCGTGGTTCCAGATGTATCTGACCTCTCTCTCTGCCGGTTCATCCTTGCTCTACCTTGACTCTTTGCTCTGCCTTTTGATTTCTGAGTCTTTTCGATTTATTTTCCATTGGTCTGAGTTTGAAGGATCAAAATGTGTGGAGTTGAAACTAGAAAACCGTGTGTTGGTTTGATTGAAGTTCCCCTGTTTACAGTCATGGGAAAAATAGCATTTATTCGAAAAAGTCCATCCTTGTTGCTTCCAGAATGTAAGAGCAATTAACTATAAAAGCAGGCATTTTGACCTTTTGGTGATATGGAGCGCCATAACCCCTCCTAGCAATCTGAATAGGTTTATCAGGCTACTTTCAACCTATCTGAGTAAATGATTCCGTATTGAAACATTACTCACATAATAAAACATCTAATAGCCTGTAGGATGTGAAATATTTCTTTTCAGCTCCTACGGGCTTCAGCTACCATGTTGAATATTAAAGGTCAAGGGAGGACAATAAGAAAAGACTACCCACCATCTACAGGACAAACTCCACAAGAGTGGAGGATATGTGACATAAAATAAATTGGCAAGTGCCATATTTCTCTTTCCTACTCTCAATTTTCAGCTCAGCATTGGTTCAGGATTTGAGTTTTAGGATGCTTCTTTTTGTGACAGTGATACTTCATTTGAATTTTCAGCAGGGCTTGATTCATGTTTTAATCATCAAGCTCAGTGAGGAACATTATAATGAGCAGCTGAGAGCACAACAAGACAATATCCCAGTGCTTCCAGTGCAATAAAGGTGGAGTAAAATTCGCTGGGACTGTAGTGTTTTTGAATTAAAAATTGAAAGCCTCTCTTAATACAGAATAATTAAAACACTCATGACAATGTCTGTGACAAGTAAAGCAGATGAGAGAGGCAGAGGTGACTCAAAAACGAAGGGTTGTCGCTAATGTGTAGTTGGTGCAGGACTTTTTAATTTACTGTAACAACACACTAGATGAAAGAACTCTCATCTCAGCTTAATTCTAATTTAAATTGCTTAGTCTTTTCGGCACCCCCACATGCAATCGCCCACATTGAACAAGGACTTCTTTGTTACAACATATTAGTATCTTCAAGATCTCTGCCTCTTTCCTAATGACCCCTGGACACAGGTTTCAATCCCCTGTGACTCTGCAAGAACAAGCACATATAGCCAATGGATGGGTGGACAGTATCTTCAAGTACTGAGAAAATGCAGAACCACAAACATACAGATGCTGACCTGTGAGGCCATCATTAGGCCAGGAGCCAAGATTACAGGCTTGGCAGGTGTATTCATCAAACACAAACTCGTTTTCTTTGCACAGGGTGCACGTCCAACAGCAGCTCACCTCACCCTTGCGGATCACCTGAAACAGAGACCATAAGCATTTTTTTTTTACTACTGAACAAGTCCCCGTTTAAATACAGGGATTGAGTTGGCAGGAAATTTGCTAGTATTTGCTGACATGGCAGCTCATATGCAGTGGTCTCAGTATATTTATGTAAAATTGAGCTTGTGTCAAGTCAAGCAGAAAATATCATATTCCTTTAAATAAGGGAATCTGGGAATAAGGATCACTCATAGGAATAGGTAGGGGATGCAAGCATAGGCTTGCATATAATTATAAACCATTTGCTTAGTTGATCATAGATATAGAAATTTACACATGATTATATGAGACAGTTTTAAAATCACTTTTATGACCAAAGATGTAAAATTTTGTGATGCACATTGAAAATTACTTGTGCCTGCCTTTTAATATTGCCAGGGGTATAGCAACAACTGCAAATCATGCAAAATGAACACTTCATTTACTATAATTTTTTATCCCATTTAAATCCTTCAAAAAGCATAATTTACCTTAATTTGCCCTTTGTCACAGGGTTCACTGCAGACCGATTTAATGATGGCATCTTTACTGGACCAGATTTCATCATCAGCTATCTTCAGTCCACTATTGTCCCAACTACCAACATTGATATAGTCATAGTAGTCCCTCCCCATCTTCTTGAAATTCATTATTTCATACCTATTTATAACAATAAAAATGTACAGTGAACATATGACACAAAGTTCCCACTGAGAGATCAAAGAGGTAGGTTATAGAAATGATGCTGGATATAAATCACCCAGCAACTTTGCCTACCTGCCAGGTGAGTCTCCATTTTCATCAAATAAAATTCCCTCTCCAGACACACCAGTGAAGTTGGTTTTCATCAGGAAGTCCAGCAGAGTAGCACCATCTATAGGTCGCATAGCATCACAAAGGCCCTGTAGAAATGTTAGCCATTAGTCTTAAGTATGCAAATGAATTCAAATTATTGCACAAAATAACCATGGCAGTATGTAATTATTCAACTTTATGGAACGATTTCCATATAAACATATTCTAATATACTGTGTTTAACCCTCTATGGTACGCATAATGATGCAAGTTGGAAAAAAAATGTTTGGGATGTTTTTGACATAAAATAAACCAAGTAAAGATAATAAAGACACATTTTAAAAAATATATATTATTTCTTCATTTATTTTTTGTTGACGTTGCCATTTGGCAACACTGTAGTGGAAATTAATAAAAACAAGAGAGTTTGGCTTATTGTTGTAAAAACCTTTATTTAAATCCAAATAGTCTCCAGTAGCAATAATAGTTAACAATGAAACTCATTTGAAAGCTAAAAACAATTTAATTTATTGGAATATTTCATTGATATAATGGTTTTGATTTGATTTGAGTGTCTTGATCCTGCCGTCTTTGCCTTACTGCTTGCGGAAGCTGATGAAGCAGTTCCTCTCTGCTTCCAGTGGAAGAGGTGGACCTAGAAAACAAATAAATATCCTTAGTATGTTATGAACATGCCAGTTTAATGCAACACACAAGAAATAATTGCACATTCACCCTCATTGTTGGCTCATAATCTTGATCATCACTCTCATTGCAAAGTTGCAAGCTGCTCATTTTCTTCAACACTAAATCCTAATGCATCATCACTACCATAAAACAGGAACTGCTAGATTGGTTTTCTTCCTAAGAAACTAAAACATTGTTGCATTAATGATGTAAATGGAAGAAAAAGTATCAAATATAGTCATATGCAATATGGAAAGGACTCACAAAATGCATGATTATAGCAGACTCTAGAAGATCAATATGCCGTGCTAGCAATTCATGGCAACCTTAATGGTACAGTGTTGCCATATGGCAATATCAACATTTTAACAGTTTATCATTATTAAATTATGAAATACAGCACAATGAATGACAGAATCGTGAACTTACCTCATTTATTGTTGAGTATGTTTTTTTTTTCCTGGTCAAAAAATGTCATAAAAATACTTTTTTCATGATTTCTGAGGAGTCAAATGGTGAGGCCCCTCCCTGTGAAGAGGTCTGTAGAAAAGGGTGTCAAACGTCCCTCCAGAAAATTATGTGACAAATTTAAACACTGCTATTGCTTTTCTTAGGATTTCATCTCTTTATCAGTGCACTAAATTGTAAAATTGTAGGTTCCTTATGTGTGTGGAAGGACTTCAAGTGATTTGTTGCCAAATGGCAACATTATACCATAGAGGGCTAATAAGTATGAAAAAGATAAACTTTATTGTTCCCAAGAGGCAACTTGTTTTACACCCAGTAAAGAACAAATGTAAAAAAGTACAAATACAACTGACATAAATACAGAAATCATGGCAACATAGGTTCCTAAAATGTTTATTTAGGCTTTTCAGGTCAAATTAAAATGAGGCTGGCACCAACAGGGACAAATGAATGTACCAGCCTTCTTAATAATGCCTACAAAATGAGGAACAATGCTATGTTAACTTAGGTCAAATAATGGAGCATTATTAACTAATTAGTTAAAAAAAAAATCAGAAGAGATTATTGATCTCACCAGAGGTCAATGATCTCAAAGATCAATGATCTCAATGAAATTGTGGGCTTTTTCATAAACATTCAAAGGACAACATTCAGATAGATGTCTCATTGTAGTTGGTTTGATGATGCATCTCCACCTATTTGTCCATAAAATTGAAGCATACTATAACTTATTTAAAGTTAAGACATATCAACAATACTGTTTGTAGTTGAACAGTTTAACTAAGGGGATCTGCTGCTATTTGTGTTGAGGGAAATAAGCATTTTATCTGTGACACTCAACCAGATTTTCTATGACTTACTGGAGGTTTGTTGAAATTAAATCAACATCCAGTGAGTGGTCTCTAGTTAAGTATCTGCCTGCACATCTTTCCAGCAAAAAATAATTTATAAAAAGACATTACGAGGCTGGTAAACATGCTCCCTTATGCCCTATTGCCTTTCTACTTTATCTTTAAATGATGTATTAAGTTCATGTAAAACAATATTCCACCATAGCTATTGTATACATCTAATACTATCACACGTTTAATTTTATAACAACACTACCATTAAATCTTGAGCATGAGAAGTGCAGGTTATAGATGCTACAGGAATTTATATTTTTAGGAAATGCAATTAATAGCAATGTAAGAGAGTGTGACAACAGCTCCTGTAAACATTATTGTAGTGAGGTGAGCAGAAGAAGTAACCTATGTCGACAGCAATTTACTAAATGAAGAACAGGAAACTCAAAGTGGAGCTCAACTAACCTAAATTACAAGGCATAGAAAACAGAAACAACCTTTGTCAATTATCACTTCTAAGCTTCTCCTAAGTAGGAAAGTGAACCAAACTCTGGTGGTGCACAAAGAAAAAGCCATTTTTAGAGTGATTACAGAAAAGATCCAGTTTAATTAGATGCAATTGAGGATTTTTAGCCTGTGTATGTAAAAAGACTGATGGTATTAGTACAGTGAATGACAGCCAAACTCAAACTGGCAGGAAGAACACTCACTTATGGAGCTTAATCTGGTTGCACTTCACTTTTCACAGACATGCTTTACAATCTGAAAAGCTCTTCCTCATTGTATTGGGATACTTTCTGACTTTTTGTCATACATGCAACATGACAAAAAAGTCAAAAATGGGCCATATGGGAGTAAAGTCTGGTGAAACATAATAGCAGTCTCCAGAGAGATTTTTGCGATCTGTTCAAGTCATGACTGATGAGTCCACTTTGCACAACAATGCAAGGTAGAGAGGCAAAGGAGACACTGCTGGACTCTCTGCATGAACTAAATGTAGTCACACAGCCAAACTGGAATTTGAGAAAGAGCTTAGACAGTGAAACACAATTATCTACCCATTCAGCTTTTTCTGTTCTGCTGCCCTGGTCCCTCGTGTATTTCTTTTTTGACTGGACCTACCTGATAGCCTGGGCATAGAGAACGTTGCATGTTATGCAGGCCGAATGCCATTGAGTAAATAGCATTAATGACAAATCCCATCTTGGTGTCCTGTGCGTAATGAGTCTGCAGGGAATCCTTTCCTGTAAAGGTGCACAGATAAATAGATAGTTAAAACGGAGGACTGACAATCGTATCGGATGAGAATGGGTGGGGAAAAAAACTAAAGTTTTTTCTAACATCAAAGGGCCCTTTCTCCTCTTCCTCATCAGTCACTCCCCACTTCCACATTGCATTTCTGCATCTGTCTGTGTCCTGTTCTTTTGTAATTCCCGTCCCATTTCATTAGAATAAATAAGAAATGACTCCCTTTGATGCAGCTCTCGAGTACTGTTTAGCCTATGAATGAAGGGAATGAAACAGAGAGAAGGGGATGGCATTGAATCACAATATGAAAATCAATGGAGGGTTCATTCTCAACATGAACCTAAAGGTTGCGTGCATTTATGTGGTCTGTTTGTAGGTGTGTATTCAGCCTGTCAAAAAGTTGCCCCTCACAGCTGATTTAAATGTAGGACAAAGGTAACCTGTGTGTTAGAAATTTTAAGATTTTATCATTTTGTTTAGTTTATCTTTTGTTAACTTTTGTTTGTATGATCAAGAATGTTCAAAATATAACTGCTGTGCACAGCAGTTATATTTTTAACTTTTAACTAAAGTAGTGCTTTTGTTTTCTTTATTCATGGGATTGGGGGTGGGTTGAGTGGAATGTTCCACTCTCCAAATTCTCACCTTTCTCAATAAAACGACCCACCCTTCTGTAGGGGAGCCAGAGCTTGCTGACCTACGGGCCTGAGTAGTTCGGAGGCCAGTGATCTGGTGGCATGGCCTTCAACAAGCTGCTCCAAAAAACCTCCTAAAACTAGTCTGCAGAGAAGAGTGGGCCAAAAATCTCCACAGAAATATAAAAGGCTCATAGCCACTTATCACAAGCACTTGATGGCAGCTGCGGATGCCAAGGATAGTATCAGTATTTTAGTTTAGGGACCAACTACTGTTTCACAAAGCAAAAGATGTGGTTTGGAATGTTATTTTAACAGAATCAAAATTACAATCTTTTGTGTTTACCTAGTGTAGGAGCAAATGATAAATGAATATATGATCCACCTGGCGTACAGGTGGACACTGAGGAGATGTGAAGAATAAATAGATGACCTTCACAATGATCAAGGGTGGCTCTGACTTTAATTCATTTGACAAGGTAGCAATCAGCGTGTCAAAGCTACCCAGGTGTATCATCTCAATGGCTTAAAGCATTAGCTTGGCCTATAAACCTAGCAATATTCTGAAATCACAATTTTTTTTGTTGGCCTGAAACATTCAAGTGCCTTCTGTTTTGGTATTTTATTTGTGTCTCTACTTACTTTCACAGGTGCGGTTGTACTTGTTGCTCTCCTGTGGATGACCTTTAAGTCTGCAGTGAAACCGATGCTGCCAGAACTCCGGAAACCAAGGATTCCTGTGGTTGTTTTCAGGACGGAGCTTAAGGTAGTAATCATCAAACCATTTCACGTCGGCTGACTGCAGCTTGATGGTAATACCCCCAGCAGCTTCCTCGGCATAGCCTTCTGTCACATCGTACCTGTCTGCCCATCCATCGCTGCAAGGAAAGGAAAGGAGAGAAAAGTGGCAATGTTTAGCAAGTCTAAGCATTCAAATGAGTGCAATCAGTATGCCATTGAGGATATAAACATACAATGCCTTACAGAGGTATTCAAATTATTAAAATACATCTACATATTTTAATGTAGTTTAGTTTTATGTAATGATACAGACCAACTCAATGTAGCACATACTAGGAAACAGGAAAGAAAAGGATTGATTATTTCCAAATTATTTAGAAATAAAATTTTGAAAGTGTGGCATGCATTTGGATTTATCTGCCTTTATTCTATTACCCCTGAATAAAATCCTTTGCAGAAACCAATTGTCTTCAGAGGTCAGCTAAGTAAAGAGAGCTCACTTATGTGTGATTCAATCTTTTATCTCAACAAAATGTAGTGGTTCTGTGCACATCAGAGAGGTTTGTTTGAGGACAGTAGTGAACAAACAGCATCACAAAGACCAAGAAACATAACCAGACAGAGTGAAAGGAAACAAAAATAGAGCCATCACTAGAGAATCAGAAGACATGTAGGAGGAAGAGATTACATCATGATGGGCCATGTCCAAAATTCAGCGGATCACTTGAAAAAGGGTTAAAACCACTAGGCACATATACGCCCACACACATGCACCGCCAGACTCTTGAGATGATCTAGGTCAAACTGGGTTTGTCTGATGCTGCTGATAAAACGCTAGCTATATGCATGTAAGCACCTCACAATTCACCCCCACAACACATTTAGACACTGTAGTTTACATCTTTAGTAAGACACCCAGGTTTGCCACTCCTTTACAACGAACAGATGGCAACATGAATGTGTCTGCACGTGAAAGGCAGAGATAAACGGAGGGAAGTGGATTGAATGACAAATGTCTTCTCCTTCCACAATTCTTGCCAGCCTGTCACAACCAAAACAATGATCCTCAGTTCTTACAGTGAAAATTAGTTTCTTTCAGCATTATTTTTGTTTATTTTAGCCTTTTCTACCAGCATTTCTTTTCTCTCTCCTCTCTCTCTGTCTTAGAGTCTCCAGAGGACAGAACAAATTTTCTCCTACAGCAGTCCCTGCACCCTCAATCAAGTTGGAGATCCAGTGTGGAAGTGAACTGCTCCCCCTGCTCTGCCTACCACAAAGTTCACCTCTGTCGATTTGTCCCTTCTCTTTGTCACAGTTGCTACTGTCACCCTCTGTGACTGAGCCAGAAATTATAATGAAATAATTTTTCAATTACCATAAATCCATCCATTTAACATGTTTGATTATCTAACATGAGTAAATCGATAGCCTCCTATTTGTATGGTGCAAAAGGACAATGCAATTAATAAGAGACTACAATCTTGTCACTGAAACTCATTTAGCTTTTTTTTAAAGTTTCTATGAAAATTTGTTGTTTTAATCCAATTAATAGGGGCATATTGTGTTAAATTGACTTTTTTGATTATTCCCTCATCAAAAACATACCTGGAGTGTTGCTCTGTCCATGCATGTTTGAGAAATCCTTGAATCTCCCATGCAAGCCATTCAGGGTTGCCTAAGCACTTGCTCTCACAAAGCTATTTCCATAAAACTCCTCCTTGAAGCTGCAGTCTCCAGCCGAGCTTCTGCATCACTGAGCACCCCTCCCCCGCACCGACCCCATTCAGCTCCCCCAGACTAGTGGCAGCAGAACTTAGCAAACACCAAGTGGAACTGCGTGACTCCTTATCATACAAAATAATCCTCAGTCCAATGCTCCTATATGAACAGTTGTAAATGGCATAATGGAGGAGCACCGTTGTGATGATACGGTGAAGGGCGAGTGTCAGAAAGAACAGCATCTTCTTAAAGTGACAGAGGCCAATTTCAAGGCTTCAAATTACAAAGTCAAATTTCTTTTAAGTCATGTTTGATGTCCATCCATGCATTTTCTTCCGCTTATCCGGAATCGGGTCGCGGGAGTAGCAGCTTAAGAAGGAACACATCATGTTTGATGTGTACAACACATTTAAAACAATTGAAGGAAACATATTTTATTGATTTTGCTATAAATTGGCACTATGTGCATGAAAAATACATAATGCTGGCCTTTTAAAGGAAAATGCAAAACATGTGTTACCATTTTTACTGTATTTCTATGCGGAATGCCAGTAGGTTTTCTTGAATGTTAAGACATAAGGCCCTGGCTTCTAACCGTAGTGAATCTTACTAGTAATGCAATATGCACATTTGACTGGTAATGTAGAAGTACTAGAGGAAGAAAACTGTCATGTTTCGTACATCTCAAAGTTTCTCCCATCAGCAATTCTTTGTCAACATTTGAACTTTACTAGTACTATACAGTGAGAGCATGACAAAACTAAAAGACTGGGAACTCCCCTGAATATAGTAGCTGAGTATTGTGTTTTTTGTTTTTCAGTATGAGCTGGAATCAGGTGTAGGGATAAAGTGCCTCCCAAGGGTCTGCTCATGCTTTTCTGCCAAAAATCTCAGCCCATCCACTTTATTGACAATGATTATCTTACCTAAGCTGGCCCTCGTGTACTGGTGTCAATTTCAACAGTTGTGACTAAATGCTAACCAACTGAGGCTATTCCCCACACCCAAAGTAGTTAGTTGAGCAAAGGTTGTGCAAATTGAATTCATTTCATCCCTTGACATGGTAATAAAAGTATCCTGGGATAAAATGGGAAGGAAAGATGTGCTAAACAGTTAGCAAATGGGTGTAAGTCCTGGGAAGAAAGCACATAAAACCGAAACCTGTTTTTATGGAATATATCATCAACAATCCCAAGCTAAACATTCAGTCACCAATCATCCCTTGTTGAAGGTTTTGGGTAGGTTTTATCATTCCAGGAAGAAAAAACTGAATAACCAAGATAATGTACAGACAAATAAACGCAATAGAGCAGGGAAGCCAAATTAACCTGTTGTTGCTGAAGATATCTGTCAGTTCAAAAGTGACTACATCAGATTTATGTTACATTGAAATGTGTACATGCGCATGAGGGCCTGCCTTATGACATTACAATCACACAATTCTACAGAAAACCACAGGACAGGTAGCTGATGTTACCATCAGAACAGCAATAAGGGTTTCACAAATAAAGGCTAAAAAATAAAAAACTTTATCGTGTAAAGCCTGTAAATATCACTCTTTAGTGGGAATTATAAGTTGAAAGGTGTTGATTAATTTTCTTCTTTTTTTTTTTGAAAGGATGCATTTGGTCTGATGTCACTTTTAAGTTCACAATAATTAAATTACTTTCCTCAAGGACAAAAAATGTGAAAAATACAACTTGAATTTTATCAGTGAAACTGATTATTACAGTTTTTGCTACACAGCCTGTAGAATGTTCTGTGAAATACATTCTACATTCAGAACCCAATTCCTGAATGTAAGAATGTTCAGCATACAGAACCCAGAAATGGGTTCTTACAGAAATGGGTTCTGTAAGAACAGATGGGTTCTTACAGATTAAAGATTAACACTTCAGATATGCAGCTGTGTGGGTGATTATGCAAAAAGAGGAGGGTTTTGACGTAGGCCTTCAGGATGCGCTTACAGAAGTTCTGTATATGAGGATAAACTGAGTGTGCGAACGAAAAAAAGGCTGCAGTAGTTTACCTATTATTTCATCAGACAGTAGACAGATCAATCGCTTTCTATTCTGGATCAAAATAAGTGTTATAAATGACATTCCATCTATTTCTCTCTTTCAGTCTCCTTCCACATGTCTGGAACCCCAAGGCCGTTGTCATGGTTTTCCAGCCCACGCTCAACCTGCTGTCTGTACTTTGTGTCTCATTAGAGGCACACTGGATCGTAAGTGAATGCACATACATACACCCACACGCACTCTCTCCACCCCCTGTCACACATACACTTCCATGCTTACTTTTCTATTCACTATTCAATTAACATCTGATGCCCTGCACCAATGTCACAAATGCTATTTGAGTAACCATACAATATTCCAGGGTTGCAGGCCACCAAAATACCTTAAGCGTAACTTAAGCAAATCAATTCTAAAAAGCTGGGCCTGAGGCACCTGCCTTTCCTTTCTGTTCATTTAGGGTATAAATAGAAACTAGAACTCATTTGCAAATGGTTATTAATTTTTAGCTGGCTGATTCTTGGTTATAAAATCTATCACAAGACTGAAGTTTCTGACTGTCTGGATTCCAGAAAAAGGCTTAAAGTCTTGGGTTTCTTACTTTATATGTCAATATTACACAATGTTACATTGTATAGAGTTACTTTGTATAGAAGAATTTGCCTCACTAAATGTAGATGCTAAAAAATTACAGCAATTTTGATTGCTCTAAATTCAATAAAACACATTTGATCCTTATACTTTAAAATGATTTATTCTGCTCACAGTTGTAGCAACCTAAAAAGAACTGAGCATGTCTTCAATATCAAACAGCCAGACAAATTCATATTTTAAATTATTTATCAGTTAACAACGCCAACAGGCCACCAGTTCATCACAAGACAACAAAAGACACACAAAGGGTAAACAACCATAATCCTAAAGAGGTAAAGAAAGAGGCAAATTAATCTAATCTTTATATTTTTGACAATGGGGGGGTGAAAGAAAAGCAACAAGAGAAGAGGGACAACATGCAAACTCCATGGAGGAGACAACTGCAACATACATCTTTACTGAGGAAGATCCACAAGTAAAATAGGTTATATAGATTTCTGTGTACCTTAAATTTACCAAATATGTGACTCATGAGCATGAAACAGTTTGAGGTTTTCAATCTAGTAACGTTAACTCAAAATAAATGTCACAAATTGCACAATTAACAATTAAAGCAATTGTTTTAAATTAATTTCTCTAATTTAAAACAGAAAAGTAACAATTATTCCAACATCTGCTACAATGATATAACATTGATTAGTAGATCTAATAATATTACTATATCATCCATTTATTGTCATTTTGACTGAGAACAAAGACTTCAAGCAAAAGTCCAGATTAAGCCCTCACTAATTCTTTAGAAGTTTTTAATTTTTCAACCTTTGACCTTCTGTGCCTTAGAGTTACACAGGTAGAACAAGCTCAAGCTTTTATTAACTGGTCTGCTCTTGTAACAAGCCTTTCAGCCAGTGACTTAAAGTACACGTAGCTTTTAGTTTAGAGAGAGGATGGTATATTAACCTTTGCTCCTTACAGCCAAAAACTCCACAGCACTCAATAATAATTTAATCTGTGGAAACAGTTTTTTTTTTTCTCTGACTTTTGAAACCATAACATTTAGAATAACAATTTATCTTTTTTCCAGCTACTGACCCATTCCTAGTTATTCTTTGTCTGCTGTAGGAATTATAAAATTTTTAGGCATCTTTTTCTGATTTTTACTTAAAGCACAAAGGAGCAAAACAGCATAAACTAGAAAGAGAAATCTTCTGTCTCATATTCAAGTCCTGTGGTGAAGAAGAGGTTGCTCATGTTGAGAAAATGGAAATCTAAGTCATTCACTTAAAAAAAAAACAGAAACTAATCAGTTCCCTTAAAACACATGTTTGCATTGTTCTCTAATTACCATACCAGTTGAGTAAAAAGAGGTCGTCATCTGTAAAAATATTTGACTTGGATCTGAAGCTGTGCTGCCAATAGGTCACTTTAGTAATTAATGCCCATGTTCAATAATAACATGCCACTCGATCCCAACACACTCGCTCCGTCGCTGCCATGGTAACCTGGCACAGATTCCACATCAGCATCTGCTGCTTATAACCAAGAACACTGCACACACACACTCAGACACACACACAATAGTCTGCACATTAATACAAACAGCACAGTAAAAAAAAAAACCTTAAACCATTGATTAGCTGGACATAAAGGACACGCAAAAAGCTTAAACACTATGTGCACAAAGTAACATGTATACATGAGTGTGAGTCGTCCAACAAATGAACTTTACATGTTAGACGACATTTAAGCTAATAATACATAAAACACAGATGCCAACGTGATCACTAAATTTTATTTCCTCCATAATAAATGCTGCAGCGTTGTGTCTAATCCTTTTCAGTTCATCAGTGCATGAACTAAAGAGAATTGATGATGGGCAGAGAGGAGGGAGTTAGAAGAAAGATCGATCAAACTGGATTTTTGGGCTTTAATAACTAACAAATGGGTTGCCACCACTTTCATGTGGCTAGTGTACTCAATCACAATAATAATTCAGGGGGATGAAATGTGACAAAAACACAAGAATTCACATTTCTCTGCTTTTCTTGCTTCCACAAAAGGTTTTTATAACGAAGTTGTGTTTTTAGAAATCTGTAATCATCTTAGAAAAAGCCAGTCCAGTCTATCTTTAGTAGTAGTTAATTCTTGGAGGAAAAAGATACATCAATAATAACAATATAAGCTGTTGTTGTTCATCTATCATGCAAAGAGAACTAAAATGATTTTTTTTTTTTCATAATGAATAGCAGCAGTTTCCCTACAACATAGATTAAAAATGCGTCTTCAGTTGTGTCTGATTCAAATTGACTCATCACAACGGTTTTCTATCAAATAACGGATTCTCTGATGTACTTCTGCTTTTAGACAATTTTCTGCATTATAATCTGCTGGAAAATTAAGTTTGTTTTTCAAAACATGAGCATTGTCTCCTTGTGTCTCAGTTTTTTTGTCTTTATTGTTTTTCTTATTTATGCCTGAGACCATGACTCTGTCACTTGAATAGACTTTTTGTGGTTTCTTAGTTTTGTAAGTAGCTGACTTCAATGGAACTGAAACTTGTAGCATACACACACATGCACTTTAAACTCATGTTGTTAAATAAAATAAAAATCTAGCTGCATGTTTGGTTACTTCCTGTATGAAGGTGAACCTCTGCCACAATCTGCAGTCTGCTGCAACCTCTGACTGTGGTCTTCCAGTATTATCCTGTAATTAGCATGAATTATATAAGAATAATTATAAACACATAATATACTCCTTCAAAAAAATCTTACTTTTAATTGCAACTTTCACATTAGCAAAAAAAAAAGAAAAGTAAATTACATTTATATTAGCAAACATTGTGACTTCTGACAGTAACAACTTCATTACTGGTTGTTTGGGCAGATAACATCAGCTACATAAGAAAGGATAAAAAGCTTTTTGATATGCAGATTGATGAAGAGATGTTGAAGCAAGACTGATGTGAGGTCTAGCTGCAAACGATAACCGTGGAGATGAACTGACTACTACTGAGCGATGACAGCTCATCTATCATGGACCCCAGCCAAACAGAGGTCAGGGGTCACTGCGACAACAGCAAAACTCATTTAGCCAAATGTCGGTACTGCATCGCACACAGACACTGTGGAGTAAGAATGCGTGTGTGCGTGCGTGTGTGTGTGTGTGTGTGCCATGGAGGCAGAGACACAAGACTCATGTGTATGTGTGTATTCAAGGGTGTAATTCAGTGAGTGATCGGACCACTTTACACGCCTATCATTCAATAACGCACAGACACAGAGAGTAGAACAGCCAGAGCCTGCTTACCTTGGCGGCAGGTTCATTTTTACCTATCTATCAATGTCACATCTCATTACCTTCTGGCTCTGTTTCTGGCTGTTCTCAGCTGCTCTCAGCCCAGCTCAGTTTCCTGTTCGTCTTTTCATCCCACATCTGGATCCACTCTCTGCTTTTTGTTTGTTTTTTTTGTTTTTTTTTTCCACATTTCCTCCACCTGTCTCAGTCATGCTGATTGCCTTCTTTTTTCTTTCAAACCACTAACAACTAAATTATGTAGCTACTTTTGTGCAAATTTAGTTTTTATTCAAAGAAATCTTGAAGAAGAAAGGTGTGTGTAGATTTAAATAAAGATCAGGAAAGTGGTGGCAAGGCGATGCTGAGTGCTTCCTGCCGGCGTTATATCAGCAGGACGTTTGTTTCTATGACAACAATTTCTTGAAAATTTTGTTATTTCATAATAAGATGTGATTAACTCTTTGCTTATTATCATACATTAAAGTAAATTTGTTTGTGCTTAACACTTAAAAAAACATTTTTTTCCATTAGGAGAAACAAACGGTGAATGTTTCCACTTTGTGATAGGAATGACGTATTGCTACAGCTTTTTCTCACGTTGGAAATGCAAATAGGTTGTCTGTGTGTATAGGGAACATTATTACATTGAGATTGAACACAATTCCAAGTCCATTTAGGTGAAACAAGGGACAATATGTTGCTGTTACAGAATCATGCCTTAGCATGCTGGTGCTATCCTAGGGACAAGGCATGTTTTCTGTCGGAGGCCCAGAAAAGGCTCCAAAAATATTGTGACATATTAATTGCTTGCCTGATGCCTACAGTACTTCTACATATCTTCACCTGGAATCAATTCAGCCAACCTGATTGGTTATTTTTTTTAAAGTGGCAGATTGCTACACTGGCTGTGTACTTACTACACATACCAGTAAGTACACATATTTACTGTTTACAAATCAAGACATTTCCCCCTTGCCAAAGTGTTATGTTTATTTAGCCCTCTTCTGTAGGAACTGAGAGTTCCTCCATCACTGCAGTACCAAAGAGGGGCAGGCAAAATTATATGTCTATTTTGAGTAACTGACACTGTTTTGTGTCACTCAGACTAGAGGCATTTGCAAGGCATTTCACTGCTCTCCTATGCATTGCTATGGCAGGCCCTTATAATGAAATATAATTTTGATAATGAATGGTTGATGCAAAGCCGGCTGCACAGTGGCGCAGTTGGTAGAGCTGTTGCCTTGCAGCAAGAAGGTTCTGGGTTCGATTCCCGGCCCCGGTCTTTCTGCATGGAGTTTTCATGTTCTCCCTGTGCATGCGTGGGTTCTCTCCGGGTACTCCGGCTTCCTCCCACAGTCCAAAAACATGACTGTCAG
>CAEGAE010021557.1:0-33969 GCA_903067095.1 Girardinus metallicus | reverse complement strand
ACCCACGTATGGAGGCTTTAGTCCTCATGCCGGTAGTCGCAGGTTCAATTCCCGGCCTGGCGACATTTGCCGCATGTCTCCTCCCTCTCTCAATCCCTAATTTCCTGTCAAGCTACTTTCAAATAAAGGCCACTAGAGCCTCAAAAAATCTTTAAAAAAAAAAAAACAATGTTCAGATTGGTGCACATACAGCGACTGGGATTTTGATAAAAACTTGTAAAAAAATGGCATCTCATTAGAGGCTCCACTAATATCAGTGCCAGCTGTGGCATTTGCAAAACCATTTGTTTTTTGATAGTTACTATCAGGGCTGCATTTCACTGGGATTTACCCCATTTGCATCTTTTCTAATTTTCGAGACAAAATTGTCCGGCAACATACAATGTTCCCAAGAAAGAAACGGTCTTATTATGATTTTTGCTGACCAAGATGCTGCATCAGCTAAGTCTTTCAAGATTAAACATAAAGGCATATGATACATTAACAGTAAGCAGAATAGGTAAGCAAATTATAAAGTGTCAGTATTTTTCTCTATAAATAAATACATTTCTAATGGGCTATTTCTGAGTAAAACATTTATTTCCCCTCACTTAGTGTATTTAACCCTTAGTATCGCTATCAAAACCCTGAAGAGATTATTTTGTACGTCCTTGAGAATGAAAACACTGAAACCAATTAAGCACCAACCTTCAGCTGACTGGCAGGTTGAATTTTGTCCCTGGAGGAGGAAGACGAGGAGGAGGAGGATGATGATGATGAGCGTGAGGAGGACTCTGATTTGGAGTCGGAATCCGAGGAGGAACCTGAATCTTTTTCTTCAGCTGCTGCTCTCCGGTCGTTCTTCACTTTTTTCTTTTCTTCCTCCCCTTTCAGCCGCTGCTCCTCTCGTCTCTTCTCCTCCTCCCTGGGTTTCTTTTCGTTTTCCTCTTCCTGGTGTCTTTTCTCCTTTTCCTGTTCCTCTTTCAGCCGCTGCTTCCTCTCCTCTTCCAGCCGTTTTCTCTCCTTCTCCCTCTCCTCCTCCAAGCGTTTTTTCTCCCTCTCTCGCTCCTGTGCTTTAAGACTCTCCTTCCCCTCCTTCAGCTGTTTCTCTTCCTCCATCTCTCTGGTTTCCTGTTGCGTTTTGGTTTCCGCTGATTGAAGGGGGGATTCGCTGGAACACGTGGCAGTCGAGTGTGCCGTTTCTCCGGAGAACCCGGGGGATGAGGTTGCTTCCTCTGACTCCATCCTGTGCATGAGCAGTGACAGCGGGCCGGAGCGACGCTTCGCCGGAGGCTCGGGGCTGCTGGAGCCGGAGCTGGAGTCGGAGTCCTGCCTCTGCATGGCGGGAGGTGGGAAGGACTCCATTCCTGCGTCACGTACGCTGCCTCGTTCCTGATCGTCGGGGGGGCTTTGCTTTGGAGTGTCGGGCAGGGGGAACAGGTTCGGGGGCGGCGATGGAGGAGGTGTGGGGTGGCGCAGCTGCATGGGAGGGTCGTGGACCTGTGGAGGCGGGATGTGCTGAGGAGGCTGGAGCTTGCGTTTGGATCTCGCCGCAGCTGATGACGACACACTGGCAGCCACCTGCTGCTTCGAGGGAACCGCCGCCTTTCTCTTCCGCGCCCCTCCAGAACTGGGCCCCCAGTCCTCGTCGTCGTCGCTGTCATCGTCGTCGTCGTCTTCGTCGCTGTCATTCTTGACGTGGTTGTCAGCCGAGCTGCGGGCGGATCGGCTGAGATTGAGCGCAGGCTGGGCCGTTCTGGGAGAGCTTAGGGAGGCGGCGTCCTTCTCCTGGCCGGGGGGCGCCGCGGCCAGGTGTCCCTGGCTGTCCGGTTGTCCCAGGACACGCACCGAGAAGGAGGCAACGGCTCGAGGAGGGGAGACGGCCGCTGGCTCTTTGTGTCCCTGCTGGAAGGAGGACCGCTGCATCCTGGCTCTTGGAGCTTCGGTGGACTCTCGGTGGTGGGACGCAGCGGCAGGCCGGTGACCAATCACCAAATTTTCTCCTCCGGCCTCAGGAGCCGAGGGCTGGGCCAGGGTGCCTGGATGCTATTGGACAAAGATTGATGGAATATTTTCTTTTTGTCTTTGAAGGTTTTTATAAAAAAATATGCTTTTTGCATGTAATCAATATCCACATCTGTTCTGAACCAGGAAACCATATTTTTAATATGAAGCAGAGAGAAACATCTGTTGCTCTAAACAACTCCAACTACTTTGTCTGCTGCTGTATCTTGCAGAAGTAATCGATCTTGAACTTTTTCACATTTTGTCGCATTAGAGCCACAAACTTCCATCGCTTGTATTCAGATTTTATGTGTCAGACCAACAGAGGGTAGATATCTTCTCAGCTGCTTCTCTCATTAATGCTCTCCTCTACTTGCCTGTCCATTTCAGTGGCCGGTCATGTCCTGTTAGGTCTGCTTTCCATTTCATAATAATGAATTAAACGGAGATCAAAGTTTGGGACGTTGTTTTATAACTTCTGTCTACTTTTACTATCTACACATCTTTCTCCATGAACTGTCTGCTGCGTTCTTTGGTCGTCGTGATGCTGTTTGTTCTCAAATAAACATCTAAGGCCTTCACAGCTGAACTTATACTGGGATAAAGTTGACAGTTAGCTAACTTTTTAAGGCAACTAGTTGACCTACACATTAGTTGAGGTGTCAGAGTAAAGTAAATCCAAAAGCATGTCATGAAAAAAACGCAATCCTTGTATTATTTTCTTTTTTACTTCAGAGTTAGACATTACTTTGTGTTGGTCCATCATCTAAAATCTCAGTGAGATTGACTTGAGTTAGTGTTTGTAGGCTGGCAAATTGTAAAAATATTCAAGGGATTTACAGTCATATTTCATAAATTAGAACATGCATTCTGGTGAGGCTCATTTGTCAGATTAAGAGTATCTTTTGAAAATAACAACCTGTAAGCTGTATTAAACATACGTTTCATTGAGCTATAATTTTTGTATTCAAAAATGTCTTTAATATTGCTGGTGTAAAATTCTAAGTGTTAATGTTTCATTTAACCATAAGTGGAAAATCATCAATATCAACAGAAGTAAAGGTTTGAAAACATTAATCACAGAAAAAAAAAAATGTCTTTAGTTAGAAGCTTTTTCAATTTTGTTGCAACACAGACTGCTACAGGAGATCTTTCTTGCCCACAGCCATCGCCAGCAACAATAACGCCTTAATTAAACGAGTTACAACATTTAATTTCCCTTTAGGATCTATAACGTGTTTCTGAATTTGAACTTTGTTTGTGTTATTAATCTATGCAATGTGTTCCACTTAATGAATAAAGTTGCTGGAATAAATGAACATTATAAAAGCACCATAAATGTGTCATTTATATCCCTTCTCTTTCTCGTTTCTTTATTCAGGTTACTGACCTTACTGACAAAGGAAGGGCTGTCATTGTCTTCAGAGTGGTCTTCATCCTCTTCTGGTCCAGTTGCGCTTTCTGTGGGACGGGACACAAGGCAGGGTTTATAGTAATTGGCTGTTGGTACCGGCCGGCTGCTTGGTTATCTTGAATATCTATAGAAGTGTCGTACCATCAGCCTCTTCTTCCTTTTTGGCCTCTCTCGCAAGTCTCTGACGTAGGAGCTCTTGCTGCTGGGCCAGGTACTGTTTAATGAAACTGTTCTGGCACATCTCTTCTCCTATCTACAACACAGAACAACAGGTCAAACGGCAAGATCTGGACATGAAACGTTGTCAAACTAAAACCGCTCGAAAATCATCTCCGACCTGAGAGTTAGGCTGCAGCCCACTGTGGGAAGACGATGACCTCTGGAGGTTTTCCAGCATCAGAGCCTACAGGGAGGAAATGAATTGATATTTAAGAGGTTAAATGAAGCAAACGATGATGTGCGTTATTTGTTATTAATCTTAATTTCGCCTTAACGCAACAGTGTTTTGACATCAAAATACCAACAATTTTAGATTGCCTTCCCTTAATAATCATTACCTTTAAGGAACACATCCAATCTTACTGATAAAAATGTTCTTAACGTCAAGGGAAATATTGAATTTTTAAAGGAAGCGCAGTAATCCATTAGAAAAACACTTTTCTTATTAATTAAAAGCTAAATCTTGCTGTCAGATTCCAACTTCACGTTAACACTGACTCAAACAGCCTGCACTCCGCCCTGAATGGTGCACTTGGCACCAAAAACAAATATTTTTTGGCTGCATGCAAATCACAGGAACGGTTGTCTATAATACTGCATAGACTCAGGACTTCTCTGAGTGTTCATTGTAAGCACTTTTTAACAGTTTGCAGATATTTTCACCACAAACAATATTTACATGTCTAATGATGTTACTGCATATCAAGACTTAGGCAAGCAGCATTATAAATGCTTGCGCCACAAATATACCAATGACATATTATTCAGTAAATGACATATTCCAACTGATCCCATTCGTATTCAGAGATGTTCAGGTTTCAGAAAATTCGATTTCAGATTATTATTTAAATCCAAATCAAAAATACAAGATCTCCATAAACTACAGAAGCAAAATAAAAATGTCAACTCTTTCGTACGTTGCACAAAATACAGTAGGAAAAAAACCAAAGGGAAGACACAGGTATTTGCTCTGAAAAAGCAGTGTTCGCTACATTTGTGTCCATAGTTGTAAATAAATCAGCAGTTTCTATCAAACACCTCAAAGTACTCAAAACTTATTTATGAGTTTGAAAGTTATTTACTCATATCATTTCTTGTTCACGGATGCAATAAGCCTTTGTTACATTTCCTAAGGATATTTCACTCGTAACACAATTTTCAACAAAAAGCACTCGTGTAATTATTTAGCCGAGATGCCAGTTTATTCTGGGAAAAGCAATTTATCCAAATTTATCCAGCTGTACACAAACTTTCTGTAGGAAGACCTGAATTCACAAAGCACTGAGAGAAATTTGGATTGCTTATTCCACACGTAGTCAGGGCCAAAAACGTTCTGCGTTATTCTGTCAGTGATGATAACAGTAATGATAAGAGTCAATATTTTTCATGTTTCAAAATTTTATTTAATAGTGTTGAAGTGTACAAATTCCTACAAATGTCTATGTCTTTATTTTTTCTTTTGCTACATTTACCTTTCAGACCGTTTTAAATGTGCCAGACATGTTTTACGTCTTATAAAATATTAATAAAGAGATTTTAAGAGATTGTGTTTCCTAGGTATTGAGTTTCATATATTTCTGCGTGGCATATGTTATTCGTGCTGAGGTGGCACAAATACTACAAAGTTGGTACAAAGCCACCCATAAATGTGTTTCGTAAATAAATACTAAGACCTCGAAAAAAAAAAATAAACATTTTATGAATAACACAAAAGTGCATACATGTGGCTACTTTTTGACGAGGATGAATCTTTCCACAGATAGGACCATCTGAACTTAATCTTTAGCATTTGCTCGTTTCCGGTGGCTAATTGGCTAAAAGTCCGGTTCAACAATATAGTCCTGTTATGCATAGGAGACCTTCCTGGAAAGAAAAAGCGCATTCCGTAGTAATTGTTGACGTATGTATACTGTTTACATCGCTACGCGCGCCCCCGTAAGCCCCCCCACACACAGACATGCAATGCGCGCGGACGGGGGCTGTCATGTACTGTACACTCTGTGCGGCTGTTGGTTACTCTCAGCTTAGGCCTCGACTTGACAGGTGCACAGTTCAACAGTGTGCAACACGGTGCTCAGCGAACTGTTAGAAATCCAGCCCGAAGCTGTTCGGTAGTTTTTTTTAGTCCTACTGTCACTTAGGGCCATTACAACGTACTGTTGTTGACGTGTAATACCGTGTGCGTGGTGATTTAGGCATTCCCGCTTCTACACACTGTTACGGCCTCTAACGTTTACCCCCCTGATGCCGTTGCTCGCCTTCTTACCGAACTTAGCCGGACTCGACACAGACACCCAAAGCACGGGCAAAAACTTACCCCTTTAAGTCTCTTTATGAGAGTGTTTTTCTGCCCGCTTTTCGGTAGGTTCCTTTGCTCCAGAGCAGCTTTCAAATCAGCAACTCGGAGCGACTGTAGAGGTTTTCCATCAAGCGTAATATCTTCGTCCGCCATTTTGCTCCCTCCGCTCGTCTGAACTCCGACGAACGTCGCTACGGCTGCTGCTCGGCGTCACACTTCGGCAGCTTCCGGAGTCGTTCGGCTTGTCCGGAACGCTAAAAGAATAAAGTGGCAGGGCTCAGCAGTCCCGAGCCGTGGGATTTGTCAAGGTTTATTCAGAAAAGGTGACTTTATTAGGATTTATACTGCTTTACCGAAATAACCAATAAATAACACCCTTATTAACAGAAATTGAATAAAAAGTAAAATACACATTTAAATATAAATTCTCTCAGAAAACACGTTTGTTT
This sequence comes from Girardinus metallicus, assembly GCA_903067095.1. NCBI lineage: Eukaryota > Metazoa > Chordata > Actinopteri > Cyprinodontiformes > Poeciliidae > Girardinus > Girardinus metallicus. The sequence goes on along the minus strand of CAEGAE010021557.1, from coordinate 27,605 downwards.
TTGTTTCAAAACTCTTTCTGTATTCTGAACAGGAATACAAAAGACATACAGCAAATGTAGTGTTCAAAAAAGATGGTTTCTTATCAATGAGAAAACCTGTAGAAAAGAAAAATTGCCATAACTGTATTATGTAAAATATTGGATTAAAAAAAAAAGACATTGTAACATTGGATTCCACCGCTCAAGTATTCCAGATGAAGGATTTGCATATATAAAAATGAAGCAAATCAAAACCATACAAACAAAAAGGGTTAATAATATGGTTATAACTATCGAACAAAATGCTCAAATATAAAACCAGGGAAGTAGTTTTTATGCAATACTTTAGGATACCACAAGGTGGCGCGGGTGAAAAAGACAATAAAATCACAGCCCTTAAGAAAAACAAAACCTATGAAAACCCTGGTGATTCGTATCAGATATTGCAGAATAAAGTCAAGTTGTATAAATGACTATTTAACATAACCTTGAAAAAAGTTAAAACTATATTCCAAGTTTAAGCCCTTTTGTGCTGACTTCATTTAGTTGCATAAATTAGTAGCTAGCATGTATGAGATGTTCCATAAAGTAACCTGTTACTCAGAATGACGATTAGTGTAAGCACACAGATAATAATGTGCAAAGACATTTCTGTTCTTTTTTGTTTGTCTTTTTAGGTCTAATGACGAAGTGTGATTTATGCTGCAGTTTTCATTGAGTCAGGTCAACATCACATTGGCCATTGCAACAGTCAGTTTTTAGGTGTAAAAAAATTTACACATCCTGAAGTGAGATAAGGTCTCAGCCTGGCTGTTTAAATCTACTGAAGTAGGTATGAATACGAATCACTGGAAGGCATCTTAGAAGGAAGAAGATTAAAGACAAAGCAGAAGCCATGCAAAGGTGCACAACCAAACGAGACGTGTTGTAACAGGTGAACTCGGTCAACAGGTTCCTTATACTTCCACATCACTGTGGGAAAGAACAGGATTAGGTATTTTCTCACCTAACCATCATTAGTCATTCTCTGGCATTCAGTGACTTCTCAGATACTGTGATAACCTGCATAACGGTGAACCGAAGAATGTGTCGAGTGACGCTTCTTGTAAATGTGGGAATTGTGAGCACTGCCTTTGCTCTCTAATGGAAACGGACCTACTACTGCTCCACATGTCAAGACGTAGGTAAACTTTCCTTTCAGTGCTTGCTTTGAAATATAAAAGTCAAAATGCTTTGAGAGCAGTGAAAAAAAAAAAAAAAAAGGCTCATTGGGTATCATTGTACAAAGGAAGGCCAGAACCGGAAGAAAAGGCCTTCTTTTTGGACTATTTTCAGAGCAGGGGCTTGCTAAATAAATAGAGGAAGGAAGAAAAACAGCTATCGTGTGTGAGGAAAAGGAAATGTGGCAAGCGCATTAAAGCAAAGCTCCCAAAATAACAGGTCCACAAGGACTGCTTCAACCTCACGGGGATTTCAATATTCAATAAGTTAACACTTAAAAAAAAAAAAAACAAGAGTGTCTGCCATCAAAGCAAAAATGTCAGTACACAAACAGAGACATAAAAAGACTCAATGCAATAAAAACCTCAGCTGAGCAACAGCTGCAGTGTGGATAAACACGTGGTTCGGGGTATGGCTTCCCTCACAGACAAAGGTAAGGAAATATAATAGTGTAAAGACAAATAAGGCATTTCGACACTAAAATATAGGTGTAGTGTTTGTAGAAGCGAAATGAAATATCACGACGATATTTCAGCCAGACGCTGCAAAAGAGTGGAGAAGCCGGCGGCTTGCTGGTAGAGCTCGGTGACGCGGTCCATCATCTCCTGGGTGGCGGTCGCCGACGGGTAGTTTTGTGCTGCGCCCTTCGTTGCCACGACGACCGCCTTCAACACCTGGCAGAGCCTCCCTCCGGAAGTGGTGATCTGAAACGAAGGAAGGACACGACGTTTGCTTTGATTCAGTTCAAGCGTTTAACAACAGGAAGATTCGGAGAGCAGGAGCCCACCTTGGCCCGGAGGTCGGCGGAGGTCAAGAGGCGGGACAGAGTGTCCCCGATGAACACCAGCTTGTGCGCGGTCACAATGAGACTCTTCCCCCTGGCGACGAAGATGCGCGGCGGCTGGTTGCCGTGCACGCTGCTGTCGAGCACGTCGATGGCGTCGGCGAGGCAGGAGAGGTGGGCGAAGCTCTGAGAGGAGTAGAAGGAGAGAAGCTCCGAGTCCTCCAGGGAGAGGGCCACCGGCAGAGGAGGCGAGGGAGTCAACTGTACGGGAAAACGCAACGGTGAAGGATGGAAACGAGAGACATGGAGGAGAGGACTTCAACTCACTATGCTTTGAGAGAGTATTTATACTCTTTCAAGTTTTTCTCATTACTTCTGCAAACTTTATTTCATTTTTAAGGTTTTTTTTCATATATTTATGAAGTAGAACAAACATGATACATAGGGTTTTCAAAGTTTCACAAATAGTCAGAAAAATGATGGCAGTGTTCAGCCCATTTTACTCATATACATGTAACCGATCACCTTCTTTAGTAACCTTATAGTGAATAGAGTCCAAATATGTGTGAATGTCTCCCAAGTTTTATGAAGAACACCGGACGGGTCAAGGAGCAAGTTGTGGATCAGTTTAAAGCAGGTTTAGATTCTAAAACAATATCCCGAGCATCTAACAGAGCTCAGTTCGGTCCAGCATCTGAAAATGGAGAGAGTATGACAACTGCAAACCTATCAAAACCTAAACTTTCATTGAAACCAACAGGCCGGGTAAGGAGAGTATTGATAAGTAGGCATGTACCAATAATTTGGGCCCACTTTTGTTAATTTTGGGAGATTGGCCGATAATTTGATGATTTATATTTTGCGATTTTTCAGACAAAAAAAAAGCGGGTCGGCCTTTTTAAAGATATTGGTGGATCATTACTAACCAGAGCATTCGAGCAGGACAACAATCCCAGTCATACAGAAACACCATTAATGAAAAAGTTTAATTCAAAGCACATTTATGTGCTGGTATGGGCACAATACCAGACATAAACACAATTGAGAAAATGGGCAGGACTTGAAAATCAATGTCTCTGGCGCTCTCTGAGGTTGAGCTATTTTATAAATTAGTACATGCAAAGACGTAAGTCTCTAGACTGCAAACAAACAACAGAGACACTCCGTAAAACGTGCAATTAAAACAAAATTTTGTTGACCGCGTCAACAAAATTTTCATCAGTGAAAATTTTACAATCAGCTATTACGTTCCTTCCACTTCACACGTATGCGCTGTCTTGTTTTGTTCTATTACATAAAATTCTAATCAAATAAATTAAAGTTTATGGTTTTTACTTGGCAAAATTTGGATAAATTAAGGATGTAACAATGTCTTGCAAGGGCATTCCAGATTTCAATAAATTTTTGGAAAACGTAATTTGGGGAAACAGCACTGAAGAAATAAAAACAACCCAAATGAGAGTCCAGGGTCAGACACAAAAAAGGCTATTACCATTGTCTTCATACTTTTAGTCTTCAAAATACTCCATAACTTTTCTTGGTCATTTAGTCAACCAAGGTGTGAAAAAAGAGAAATTATTATAACATCTAAAGCAACCATAGCAGAGGACACAACAATAACGGAAAGGCAGCACAGATTCAGATTCGAGTGTGGGAACAGCAGCCTAGAAAATGATTCATGCCTAAACAAGGTTATATGACACAGTCCCAATTATTTTTCAAAATTACAGCACAAGTACTATTATTTAAGGCATAAACAGTTATTGGGACCTGTCTTAAAGTGCAGGAAAAAAAAAAACAGTGAGGTGTAATTTGCCTACATTGAAATCCATTGCAACAGGACTTTCTGTGACTGCCATGTGCTAATAAATTCATCCATATAAACCTAAGGGAATCGCAGACGCAACTCCACGGTTTGAAAAGTCAGAGTGAAACGCACAACTCCGCACAGTATATCAAAAACAAGACACGCTGCTGAAGGAAGGACTGTGCTTTCTGTCACTTATTGTCCTGAGGCCTCTTTACTATGTGAGGCCAGATTGTTGAGACTCACAAGCGAACTCTTGTTTTTCGTCTGAGCCACGATGACAAGGGAACCCTGCAAGGAGCAGGAAAAATGCAGACTGCTGAGTTGAAGACGTGACTTCAGTTTGGTGCAGCACAACAAGACCCCAGTCTGATGCTGGACGCTCAGAGTAACTAATTACGGTTTCTAATGTCTGTGTGTATACTTTCGACACCAATCGACGGGGCTGCGAAGGCCAATGCAAAGCAAAGCGAGTCTATGCGCGCTGCATTGGGAAGCAAACAGCTACAGCTAGCTGGATTAATGAGTCACAGTGCTTACTAGTAAACAGAGCGCGCTGTCAACTCAGAGTGAATAAGTGACTTATCCGAGTGGAGCTGCTGTTTGTGCATAAATCATCTGTGACCGCAGGCAGAGTGACACAGCAGGAGCGTGATACTGTCATGGAAAAAAAGACAGAAAGTGCACTCCAGCTTTAAGAGTTTTACATATCAAGACATAGTTAAAAAAGGATTTGGTCTTTCAGGTTTTCAAATGAATAAAATCTACTCTCAACTGCACAAAAACACAACAGATCCTACACTTTCGAAATGCAAGGGAAAAATAAAGACAGAGAAGAAGAAAACACAAGGAAAAGAAAAGTGCACCTCTGCTGCTTCCATAATTTTTTTTAAAAAGGGAAAGTTGTATGCAGGTGTTGCTGATCAGCTGCAGGTGCCTCTATAAAAACAGAAGCGTTGGCAGTTTGTCAACACAGCGCGAAGGTGGAACGTTGTCAGCAGTGACTTCACCAAAGCACCTGTTGCTGGCCATCAATCTGTGAAGAGCTACAACATTTAAAATCCTTTACTCCACAGTGAGAAAGATTTTTCTCAAGTGGGGAAACACTTGAGACCAATCTTCCACGGACTGGATTTCCCAGGAAATTCACCCCAAGCTCCGACTTTGCTATGCTCTCTGGATCTGCAGGCTGAAGTTGGCATGTTGAAGTCTGACATTAAAAAAAAGATTTGCTGACAGCAGAAAATTTCTTCTCTCTAAAGAATATGACAGAATGACTCCAACATTCCTTATGGAACAATGTGTTTCTGACAGAAATGACCAAAGCCAAGATCTCTGGGCATAATGCACCATGCGATCCAAACTAAAAGAGCGCAACAATCCATACCCACCGTCGAGCACACTAGTGGAGGGGTTATGATTTGAGCTTGTACCTTCTGGTCATTGAGCCACCTATGAATTCTGCTCCATGCCAAAGTATCACAGTCAAACATGAGGCCAGCAAAGGGAGTTTGTCCAAAATGGGTCATGTAACAGGGGACTGACACTAAACATAGCTGCAAATATACAACAGAGGGTCTAAAAAAACGACATTATTAAGGTTTTCTAGTGAATGAGTCAAAGTCTACGTGACTAATATGCAGCGGTGATACCTCAAGAGAGTTCGCAGTTAACAACTAATCTGCGATATCGCTCTAATTCCCATGACTTAGTGAAGACCAAAAGATTTTTTCAATTAGTAAAATCACAACAGAACCACGGTGTACTTCCTTGTTCCACAGGACTGCATGTGGAGGTGAATAACATTGCGGTAATTACTCACCCTTTGCTCTCTGGTGAAAGTTTGTCCGTTCTCAGAGAGGACATCCGGAGGAAGATCTGGTTTACCCTAACATGGGGAACAGAGAACCATTGGCGGTGACTATGAATACTTCTTAGCTCATAAACAGTGACCGTTAGACTGACCTGCAGCTTGACATATCCAACACTGTCTCCTGAAGGTACCGGGGTTGGGATTGGGGTCAAGCCAATCCCTGCGTACTCGTTGCTGGGGTCCTCTTCTCCATTGACGGGGCCCATCGTTAGGGTGACACAGGCTGGAGTTGGAGGCAAAGGAAACATAGGCTGAGGGGTCGGAGGCAGGGGCCGTTCTTGGATCCAGCTCCCTTTACGAGAACCCATTCCACCGCCAGATGACTTCCCATCAGGCACTGGGAGAGCTGGCAATGGCCTGCGAGACAGAGATTCCTGGGAAGACAGACGAGGTCGCCCTTGAGCCTGCAGAAGGAGGGCGGACTCCTCTAGAGAGCGCTGGACCAGCGATAAGAGCCCCTCGTTTGGAGGAGCGTTCCCAATGGCGGATAACGCTGGAAGCACGTCCGAAAGCCGAACCCAAGCTTGCTGGAGAGGCGGTGGAGGGTCACCTGTGTGGCTGGCCTTCCACGTGGACAGGATCTCAGCCAAAGATGTAGCCAGGTCCCGCGAGGACAGGGAAGAGGCGGTGCCCAGCAGTGAGTGGACAAGGTTCGACAGCGAAGCTTTCCATTGAACGTCGCCAGAGCTGTTGCTGGAAACAGAGTGGCGACGAGTGGAGGCAGAGGAGGAAGATGAACACGAATGGGGAAGCACTTCAATGGTCAGGGAGGGCATGTCGTAGATCCCACAGTCAACCTCAGTGGAGTCTTGTTTCTGATCTCCGCCGCTGGCTCGCTTGTCGGGTCCTGGGACAAAACAGACCTGTCCAATGTGCGCAATGTCCTCTGTGGGGAGGCTGCTGGTGGACTCAGCCAGCACCAGAGGGACACCTGGAAGAGTGGGGACACTGTAGACTTCTTCCTCGTCTTCATCAGGCTTTATGTCTGCCGCGGGTTTGATCAGAGTGATTGTGGGGACGTCATAGACCTACAAGTGGCAAAAACAACACTGTTTCACCGAATATGTAACTGTAGAAATGAGGAAATGAGTTAAAGTAAAATTGTCGGAGAATGTGACAGGACGATGTTTTCTGTCAAACAATATGCATTTGAAAACTTCTTACCAACACCACTAAGAAAATAAATCTGCTGGTGAGAAACATACATAAAAAAGCAGCAACAATCTGGTTATACAAGTGTCCACACCCTTAATCTAAAACGTTAATAGGAGTCTATCTACAGGCTACATCCTCACTTGGCAATATTTCCCCACTACGCCCCACAAGCATCCCCTAAATCTATCAGACTCTGCGGTTATCTCTTGCCACGGCCTCTTCACAGGACTCCTTAGATTTTGTGTCAAATTCAGATCTGGATCCTTGTTGGGTCATTAACTCTTTTCTTCTGGTGAGGTAATTCTGGTGTTGATTAGATGTTTGTTTATGTTGTCCAAGAGACAAAACATACGGGACAAAAGGTTTAATTTTTGTTATCTGACCATAACACATTAATCCACATTGTTTTGGACGGTTTAAGCCAAGTAAGCCTGGATGTAATGCTCTTAGTCCGGACATATGGAGTGTTGAGGAGATTGCTATCAAGTGTGAAACACTTACAAGATGTTCCTGGTGCTCCTGGTTAAAAAACTGTTTCCATCTGACGTGAGCGGGTCTTTATTTATCTGCACTCATCAGATACTTTTGAACAATGAGTTCTTTTAAGCTTACATAACCTGTCTGCACACCATGGGCTTAACAAAAGGATACAATACATTGCTGAACTTCATTTCAGATTAACCAGATGCACTATACCTGATGGCAGGTGTGAACTCAGGAAAGCTGAGAGATAAAATAAAATCATAAAGTGCTTAGCTACGTGGACGCACATTTATACAATCAAATAATTGTTTGTTTTTTTACCTTTTTCCCTCCCAACAGATTTTGTCGTTTTTAGTTGAGTTGTATGGGAACACAACCATGAGAAGTGGAAAAGTTTTAGAATATTACCATTTTAATTTACTTCACAAAAACTCACCCTAAGTGCACTTTTAGAGGCACTTAGGGTGATAGCAACAAAAAAAAAGGAAATCACACAAAGATCAGCAAATGTATACAACATTTGGAATTACTGACCTATTTAATTATTGACCACTTTTGTACACCCAATAACAGCAAGAAACTTTGTCTGTAATTACATTTGGGACCATGGAGGATCGGGACAAAAGGGAAAAACAGTCCAACAGCTGGCACACATTCTAAGCTAAGATTAAAGGGGAGGCCACTGTGGTCAGGGTGGTGGTAGTGCTGGTGGAGGGACAACCATAAAATGGCCCTCACACATGGGTGTGACTGGGAGAAAATAGTAACAACATTTGGACTGGATAGACAGGCTTCCCCAGCCGACAGAGACAGGTGTGGCCCCGCCTTGGAGGGGGGCAGGGAGGCAGACTAATGGTGGTATGTGGGAAGAAATAGTGACAGGGTATGTGATAGTTATCTCTCGCATTCGTGACCCACTGCACTTGTATAGACATGAATTCCACAGTAATACCACCGCTTACAGTAATTTCTAAACTAATGACTGCAACGAATGACACAAAACTATCAGGATTAAGTATACAGTACAGTTGTATTCGTAGCCCCTGTCAAACACAACCGATCGAAGCAATTCCTTCACGAACCTTTTCCAAGTCAGTTAAACTGTTGTTCTAAATCAAAAGAAAAGTGGCAAAGTTATAGAAAATCACAAAAATTGAGAGTAGCCCAGTTTTATACAACACTTTCTATAGTTTTTTTAGGATTGAACAGGACCTGATCACTTATGTTGTGACCTCAAGTCTGGTAACGATTTGACATGTCAGTTGTTGGGATGCACCGACCAGTCAGAGACCGGGACTGGTATCAGACGAATTTTCTAGTAAAAAAAATTATAGGATTTTTTTTCATTAATCAATTAACCAAAATATAAAAAGAAAACTGAAGAAAACTGGTATTTGCTGATAAATAACCTAATCGGTAAATCTCCAATTGCTTGACTTCGTATAGTTGGAAAGTCACAAAACAACTGGCATTTCCTCATTTTTGTGGTGTAAACGGGTGTTAGATGTGCAGGGCAATCACATATTTGTCTCTAGTCTGTGCATTTAAAACACAGAAGGAACTTGCTCACAAATAGAGATTGCACAATACTATTATTGTTATTAAATAAAATAGAAGAAAAAAATTCAGACGTGCAAATAAATATCTTACTCCTGTAACATTGACAATGTTTTCCATGAGTGGCAGCCATATTTAATCTGAGCTCTGAGCTGTGGAGGAGCTCTGACTTTCGACTTCAGAATTTTATGTAATTACAGAAAGTATCAAATGTCTCTTTGGGGTTATTGTTGCATATATGGCAAATAAAATTGAGGAATCGTTCCTTTTTGAGGGTAGTTTGGTGGACAGTTTAAAACTTGGTCAAGGTTTCCTTAAGGTGTAGATTGGTCTCAGATTCTCAGTAAAAACCAGGATTTTATGTTATAATGTTATTCACAATTGCTTAACATAATGTTAAATTATATTCTATCTGATTAAATCATATTTTATCTGATTACATGCCTCACAATCACATGTACTGAAATATTTTTAAAAAACCAGCAAAGTTTGTCTGTCTTAGTATAGCAACTTTCTTTCAGTTCACTCATTTGCAGAGTGTAGCAACAGGTAGGGAAGGGGCTGAGTGCTCAATGCAGCTTTAGAAACTTCCAGTTATCCTCAACACTTACTCTGGGATCTCACTAAAATAATTTAAAACCATGAGATGATAGAAAAATTGGCTCTGACTTCCCATTAACGGCCGTTGGGGCACTCTACAGTTGGAGGTAAGGGTAAGGATTATTAACGGGATTTAACAGAAAATTTTATCGCATTTTTTGGATTCTTTAAAAACATTGAACTCAAAGCTATTTCATGTCTTTTAAGACGCATACTATAAATTAAATACTTGCTTTACCTCTGTCTCAGGGTCAGCTTGTGATTGGACGCTGCGTGGGGTGTCATAAATGCCATCGACATCCGCTACGCGAGTAGACTGGATCGGCTGCTGCCACCTGCCACTTGGAGGGGTGTCATACACCTAACATTGCAGCAGAGGATAACATCAAGCTATGATGGTACATCTGTATGAGATCATTCATCATAACAACTGATGTAATGTACAAAAGTAAGAAGAGGACCATACAGGTTTAAAGACATGTACACCATACCTGGTCATCTGCAGCATCCGAGTATTCTCCAGTTTTGTTTGGCACTCCGCCGCTTCTATCCAGGCCGTTGCTCATCTTTTCTCCATTACCCTGCGGAGTTCTGATTTGCTTGTCCTCTGGTTGCGGCTGGCCTGCGGGACTTGCCTGAGCCGTCGGTTTGGGAATGGAGGCAACCGTCTGAGGTGTTGCTTGCTGTGCTTCTTTCCTGGTGACTCCTCTCACAGGAGGGGCTGGTGGAGGAGGTTTGCGGGCAAAGTTTGGCGATCCTGGAGCCCTAACTTGCCCTGCTCTGATTGAAAAAGGGGATCCCCGGTGACTAGCCGCACCAGGTTTGCCCCTTGCAGCTGCAGAGTTTGGGGGAAGACCCTTGAGCAAGGGTCGGGGAGACGCTTGGGTTGGAGTTAGCGAAGATGGGTGTTGGTGAGCCAGAACTGTGGCAGGTGGCCGATGTAGGTTTGACCCAACAAGGGTAGGTGTTTGGTAAACTCCAGGTGGGTCCTGACTTGCTTTGGGCTGTGGCGTAACAATGGTCCCAGAGGTGCCGTTAGCGCAGAGAGTACTGCTCACACCACCACTTGTTGGGGACTGGTAAACATCATCACTTGCAAGTGGCGTCCCTTTGGGCACCAAGTAACAGTCGTCTGAATGTCCTACTGTTGGCTTGTCTCTCGGAACAAGGTAAGTGGTGTCTTCTGGTTCATCGGTAGCCCTTGGGACGCCACTTGGAGAAAGGTAAACAGATTCTGAAGCCAGGAGAACTCCAGCCTGCCTGGCATGCGGAGCTGCAGAAGGCATGGGACTTAGTGGCTTCTGGTAAAGAGTTCCAGAGATTTCTGAACCACGCCCCCTTAAAGATGGAGATCGCGGCCGTCCTGTCACACCAATATCCCAGTCCGGTCTGGGGCGAGTGCCAGAACTTGAGTGTGAGCGCGGACGGCCGGCCTCCACTCTGCGTAGCTCTCCAGTCCGAGTCGCGACTCCCCCGCCTCGACCTTCGCATATGGCAGGCGGCGACAGGTATACTCCGTCAGCAACGTCAGTGCTTCCGCCGACAGCAGTCCGAGCCAAAGGAAGGCCAGGGGATAGGTATACAGAGTCTTCCTTCAGTCCGGGACCAGGCTCAGAGCCCGGCGGCGGGGCGGTCTCCAAAATTCTGAGGCGGTTGGCAGGAACAATGCCCTGTTTGCCATGCAGGGAGCACTGCCACCAGCCTGGCCCGCCGGTCTTCTCTTGATCCAGAACCATCAAGATGTCACCCTTTCGGAAAGCCAGCTCCTCAGGGCTTTCTGCTGTGTTGTCATACAGGGCTTTAGCCAAAACCGTCTAAAAAAAAAAGGAGGAACGACAGTGGAAACTTTTAATACTTACTAATTCTCTAATTAAAACACCAATTAGAATATGAAAGAGAGCTGTAGTCTGCAGTCAACGGTTACACCTGTTTGTCCTGTCTTACATATTTACGCCACAAACGATTATACTCAGCGGTAGTTGTTGATGTCACCATATTTTGCTTGTTACATACCTGACTTTTAAGAGAGTACAGAGTGCATTTATGATCTTTCATAACCGTTAATATTTGTTTATGTACCTTCGATAACCGCTGTAAGGAAACATGGTTATTTGACTCCAGATTGAAACTTCTTTTGTTTTGATCTGGGGTTATAATCTCTTAGAATTCATATGAATCCTAACTGCAATCTCCAGACTAATTAATGCATTTGAAATATATTCAATGTAAATATAAAAAATAAAATATGCAATTCAACCACATGTATAATAATTTATCAGCACGAGAGATGTACCAAGAAATTGGTGACCAAAAATGTGAGACTCTCAGCTCGATTAACCATGAGGGATACCCGGCTGGATTCCAATCGGTTAAAGTACCAGAGCCTGTTGTTCGTTTTGCTACATCTCCATAGTTTTTTTTGTTTGTTTGTTTGCAGAGTTAGACATTTCATGGGAACAAAAAAGAGGTGTCAATTTGCATCTGTCTTGGGAACGTTTGGTCATATTGATGAAGGAAGGAATTGACTTGGAGCCAAGTGTTGTGGGTAAAAACATTTGTCTGTTGGAATCTCAGTGCGAATTCACACAACATACTCAAACCACACTAATTGTCAACAGAAGTGTCTAAATACGGTTCAAAAGGTCAATCCCAAATCCCTTTGCCTTTGTTTTAAATTAGTGGTAATTATTTAATTATAAGTGTAGAAGTAACCCAGAGTCATATTGACATGGTACTGCCAAGTCAGATGGACTTTGCTGATTGTTCAGAGCCGGTAAATGGGAAGAAATGACACTGAATAGTGAAGAGTTCAGAACATCTGAATGAAAAGGGAGGAGAATTGGTGGACCACAAAGCACAGAAATACACACACACACGCGCACACACACACACACACACACACACACAGAGAAAATCCAAATCTCAAAATCCCCAGCTGGGTCAGTAATGATGGCCAAAAGAGAACGAGGGGAAGCAGTCGGAGGTGGATCAATGATCAAATGGACACGGAAGCTTAATGTTAATGAGCAAGATGAGAGCGAGGGGGAAGGGATGAGAGGCACATCTGTCCCTGGCTGTTTAGGGTTTAATTGCCAACCCAAAGCCAGAGAGTCAGACCCCTTTTCATTTTCTAAACCAAACCCCCATCAGGGACAGACAGGCTCCAATGAGCCATGAGGAAGCTCCCCTCCCTCAAAATAGTAATGGACGCAATAAGGATCCTCATAAAAAACATAGTGAAAATCTACAACAGCTAGAAAGTGGCCATCATGTTTCAGCTTATGTCAGTCATTTATAATCTCATCTGTCCACCACAGAAAGACTGGCATTTTTTTTTTATTTTTAAATAAATCCATGCACATAGAAAGATAAGACGTGTACTTACAGAGACAGACATGACTCCAAACTCATTAGATATTTCTCTGAGAAACTGTGAAACTAGGTGTTCAGATCGCTCAGCCCATCCGTGCAAATCAGATCAGATCTGCAGAGATTTTTGTCGGATGTGTTGACGGGCAGCAGCAGAGAGACTGGCTGCCGAGGCACAGCTGGCTCTGGACAGGACTCATCTCAGTGGTGTGGCTGCCTCGAAGTCCCCCGTCTTCCTGCGGATAATCCGTGTGGAAACGACGTTCACGCTTTGACGAGATACAACAACTGAACACCAAACCAGTCCAGCCGCCTAAAGTCATGCATCATCCATATGCAATACAACGTGCGACGAGCGATTGTCGTTACGTTACGGTAATGCCACCCTACCGGGTTTCATTTAAAAGCAAATGGTGCACGCTAAAATGGTAATCTAGCACGTTAATAGCAGGCATGTGTGTGTGTGTGTGTGTGCGACATGAAAAATAATTCTTAGTTCGTGTAATTATGAGCTGATAAGACGGCAGCGAACCGTGCCGAGGCCTAGCTTTAAACACTAACCGACTGGATTACACTCTCTAACGCTGGTTATCCATATCGCCCCTTGCTGCTAAGGCTCAATTCAAAACAATAGTCCTGGAGCGTAGCATGAAATCCCAGCTGTTACCAGTCCAATCGGCGCTAGAGCACAAAGCCGTCGGTTTAAAATAAAAATAAATACCTGGCTTCTATCTTATCGCGGATAAACTTCCCATCGACGTAACGCTTTCAGGGAGATATGTGAGGAATCGCTTCTTTCCAGGCGTGAAAATTTTTGGCCATTGAGGTTCGATCACACAAACGTCGGAGAGCAGACGACGCATGGGCGTCAGAGCCTCAGGTCAACGTCGCCGCCATATTGTGAGTGGCATCTTATTTTTTTGGACTCACAAGCAAATTGCTGTCAAGACTGTTTAGTCACGTGAATTTTTGTTCAAGTTACATCTGTATCGTAATAATTTTGATGTATTCAAAAATGACATTTATTTCAGGAATATAATTCAAAAGACTGAACTGCTATATAGATTTATTGCACAAAATGATGTATTTTTGTGAATCTGCATGAAAGTTTGATTTATTTTCTCACTTTGTCTCTTGTTCATCTGAATTTCCCCACTGAGCAGCAATACAGGTAGTTTCTATATTTCTATTCTCTCAATTCTATTTCAGCACATAGGAATATAGGAATATTAGTGATGATCTTACCTCAATGCAAAGTTGAGGTAAGATCTATCTTTGCAGAGCCCACACATTCTGAACACATACTGTTTAAAGTTTTTACCTTCAGGAAGGCGCGGCAGAGTGATATTTACAAAAATAAAACAGTTGTTTTTCTCCAGGCTGTCTCTCTGGTTAACATTAAATGGTGGAATTTAATGCTTTTTCAAATTTGGCAAATAAAGCTGATTTATACATTTCTCTCACTTCTGTTCATTTTGACTGAAAAGGTTTGCAACTTCAAAAAGCAAAAGAAAAAAAAAGTAGTTTCTTAGAAAATCTGAATATTACGCAAGCCAAATGAAAAATAATGTTTAAAACAGAGATGCAATGACACAGTCAAGAGAAAGACTGCTGACTTAACAGCTAACCAGCAAAAGTCATTGACACCCTCCATATGTGACACAAAAATGTAATGGTAAATGAAACTGGTTGTTTAAAGACTGCAGTTTCCAAGCATGTTAATGGAAAGTTGAATGCTTGAAAAATATGGAAGAATAAGGTGCACAAGCGTAAGGTATATATACAGTCTTAAGAGGATTGTGAAACAAAACTCATTCGAAGATTTGATTTCTATTAGCTGCATTAATCTTCAAAGTTGACAGAAACAGACACTTGACATAAATCTCTTAACTTTAAAATATGTGTTTACCCTTGTGATTTAAAGTATTGAATTCACTAAACATTTCCCTAACATTATCATTCATCCAGGAACATGGTCTGCAGGTCTTTATATTGTTTTGACATTTAGTATGTGATTAAGATAAGACCTTCATATCTTCGACAGTGTTGAGATACTAGACCATTTACAACTGAGGAAAACTACCCAATTAGGCACTTAAATCAGATATTTATGGTTAGACACTAGCTTTTTGTCATTTCTTTATCCTAAAAATCTAAGTAATTCATTTATATTTTCATAATTAGTAGAAAAATAAGAATAATACATTCTTAACACCTAAAGCTAGTCTGACATTTGTAGCTTCAGTAGTACTTTTTGAGCTAAACAAATCTGGAAAAACTGAACGTGTTTTAGTTAAAAAGGCTAAAACTACATTTCATTAAATTATTTCGCATATATTAAGAAGTAAATTAATCTACAATAAAAATGATTTCACATTATTGTGTATGAAAACTATATATATTCAAAGTAGTTTCTAATAAATTTTAGTGCCTTTGTTATGTTGAAAACCACGTTTAATAGTAATAATCTTCCAGGTTCACATGCCACTCACAAGATGGCGGACGAGCTCACTTTCTACTGTGCAGTGAAATCAAAGTAATTTTTTTGTTAGAGAGACGTGCCTCTCGGCCTCTTTCAGTGGTTCGGATGCATTACCTCGTAATTCGTAGTATATATCGATGGGTTCGGATTATCCCCTGGACTGTAAGGGAAACCTGTCTTGTTGGCACAATTATTTAGTCCAATCCTTTCTCACTGAAATCTGGCTTCTATCAGCACTGTTAGCTGCACCTCTTCTGTGATTGGCTGATGTTTTGTGGGCGCGTTCAGGGGCGTCGACTTCAACTGTTAATCGGAGAACTAATCTTCCCAAGTAGTCAAACCTTAGACACGTAACGTTATTAGTAAGTCACGATCCTAACAATAAACCGTTATTCTACCAACCGATGCTGTTATTACAGGGTCACACATTTAAAAGTTGTCAAATGAAAACGAGGCGCTTGTTTGAGGCTTTTATTTTGACAGCGGTACCTGTATCCGGAAGACAGTAGATGTAGCAAGAGTCAAAGGTCCTCTCGCCAGAGTTTGCCTGAGTTTTGTGTTTTATCAAACGTCCCACCTTTACGACTTCGTCCGTTACAGTTTGCATGCCCTGCATGGTGAGGTAATCCTCCTTATGGCGCTTAAACGCCAGTGTTCCTTCGCTGGCTGCAAAGTTATGCTTGAACCTCGATCAGATATTCCATTATTTACATTGCTGATCCGTTATGAATCTTGACGGTTTCAGTTTGCGTAATGTACAATTGCATTTCTGTGTCATCCACCTTTTATACCGCTGAATCCCGCCTAACAACAAGTCCAGTCAGAGTCCCTGACCTTTACCCTAGTGAACTAGTCTGTGCATGAAGTAACACTTGCTGCTCCGTGTTGCAGGTGATGTTTCGGGGTTTATCCAGGTTTCTGAGGACCAACCCGGTTTCTGTCCAGAGAAGCATGTCTCATAGGAGTCTGGATGGGAAAGTAGCTATTGTGACAGCCTCCACAGATGGGTGAGAATGATTGAGCTGTTTGTAGAGCTCTTAGTCTGGAACAGCTGTAACAGAAACCGAGGACGTGACTGTGGTCTGCTTTTCTAAGAGAACGGATTTCCAAAACAAAAAGAGAAAAGAAAATGTTCCAATATGTTGCCAAAGTGTTTTTTTTTTTTAAACAAATGTTTCAATGATGATATTTCAAATGATACATGTTGACTTCCAGTGCCTTGCAAATGTTTTTCTACCTCTTATACTTTTTGACATGTTGCCACAATTAAACCTAAAATCAAAAATGCACTTTATTGGGTTTTTTTGTTTTGTGATAGACCAACCTGTAAGTGTTAGTTTTTATGTCTTGCCACACATTCTCCATTTGGTTTAGCTCTGGACTTTGACAGGGACGTTTTGGCATGTGAATATGCTTTGCTGAGCACCGATGAGCATCTAACTGTTTCAGTTTTAGGCTTTAAAAATGTCAGATATGAGCCAAAATTCTTTTTGACATGTTGCTACAATTAACATGTCACAAAGAATTATTACTACCCAAATTACCTTTATTTAAGTATTAAATTAGTATATTGATTAATTTATTTTTTCTTCCTGACATT
The DNA here is from genome assembly GCA_903067095.1 of Girardinus metallicus. Lineage (NCBI taxonomy): Eukaryota > Metazoa > Chordata > Actinopteri > Cyprinodontiformes > Poeciliidae > Girardinus > Girardinus metallicus. The sequence continues at coordinate 10,695 of CAEGAE010021557.1, read as the reverse complement.
TGCTTATTTTTGGTTCTTTGGGAAAATTACATCAAAACATCATTATTCACAACCAGCTCATGGACAAAGTGCATATTTAACAATATTTAAAATTTACTGAAGTTATTTTGGAGAATTTGCTTTGGTCAAACCATGTATGCCATCTTGTATCGCCTTAAACCAGCTTGCATGATACTGCCACCACCATGTTTCGCTAAGGGAATCAGGTGCAGCGTGGTGTTTACACTTAGATTAAATTACATAGTTGGTTTATTTGACGTTTTGAGATTGAATACAAATCCGCGTTGCACGTTTTTGTACATTTTACTTGTATCCTGCTTTTTGTTGGCCTAATCTATAAAATCCCAGCAAACCATGTTGACATTTGCAGTTGCTGTTGAGATAAGATGGGTCTGGAAAGTTTTGCGAGGCTTTGTTCATTCATGATAAGACTCCGTTTTTCCTCTTTCGCCTCAGAATCGGCCTGGCTGCAGCTCAGGCTCTGGGAAAGAGAGGGGCCCATGTGGTCGTCAGCAGCCGGCGGCAGGCCAACGTGGACAAGGCTGTGGCTTTGCTGAAGAGCCAGAGCATCCGAGTAACTGGAACCACATGTAATGTAGGCAAAGGAGAGGACAGGGAGAAGCTGGTCCAACTGGTGAGCTCTAGCGTCTTCAGTGATGAAATATGTGGAAATATGCAGGCTTTTCCGCAAAAACTAGCTCAAAAAAAGACGGAATCGGAGGTATTAAGGGAGCTTCTTTATGTACGTTTACCCCCTGTCAATGGAAAATCCAGCTGAACTCTTGGGTAATAACTGCATTATTTTTCCAAGCAAACCTCAGACATTTCCTGTTGCCGCGGAGCAACAGACCTGTAGAAGGTTCTGCTCAGGAGGGATTTGAAACCCATTCCTCCTCACCGAGCTTCAGCTGAGCTCCTTTCTTTCAGAGTCCGATGTGGACGACTCTGGTGAAGTCGTTCCAAGGGGCCTCAGTCTGTCTGATGGTGGTGGGGGTGGGAACATTTTCTCTGTCTGAAGACATTCAGATGGTTTGCGCTGATGTTTGTTGTTGTTATAGGTGCTCTCCTACTGTCCTAAGTTCACTTCACTTCATATTTGAGGCTCTTGTTATTCCTGGAGAACAAAATTCTTCCCAAGTACTTCAATCTTAATCTCGGCAGCCTGTAAACTTTTCCACTGCAGAGATGAGTTTTGAGGTACATCCTGGAAAACCACAAGCATGCAGCTCTGCTTGACTTGGAGAATACCTGACTGTTGTGTGAGATGCCTCCCTGGAAACCATGCCTTTATAAATGATTGTACATATGGTAGACCCATCAAAAGCCAATTCTTTAGCTCCTGTTTTAAGCGTCCTTTATTTCCTGCCTGCGTCTAATGTGTCGTGCTGTTGGACAGTGTGTCTGCAAAGCAATAATTGTTTCATCCCTTTAAAATTAATCTTTAATAGTTTCCAAAGTCGTGTAAATCTGCAGATTGACTTTTCGAGTTTCCTTTTTTTGTGAACTGCACCAACGTTTTAAATGTGTCTCGTGTTATTTGAGGCCTGTGTCTCGTTGCATTGTATGCTAGGCTGCAGTTTAACTCCTCACTTTGTGTTGCACTTAGACTATAGATCAATGTGGGGGCATTGACATCCTGGTGTCCAACGCAGCGGTCAACCCGTTCTTTGGAAACATCTTAGACTCCACAGAGGACGTGTGGGACAAGGTAAAGGCCACGACTACGAAGCTTCAGGACTAATTTTTTAACTAAAGTAGTGGGGCTTTTCACATTTTGTCCCATCATATAAACTGTACTGTATTTTATTGGGAGTGATAGATTAGAGCAACGCAAAGCAGTACATATTTGTGAAACGGAAGGGAATTCATGCTTTTCAAATTCTTTACCAACAAAAATCTGACCCCGAAGAGACCCCAAGTCCATATGCTGTGGAATCAACTTCTCCTGAATCTACAGCTGCTGTTCATGCCGCTTTGGATTATTACAAGATAAAATATTTGTCTATTCTTCCAGGCAAATTAGCTCCAATTCAGTCAGATTGGATGTGATTAGTTTTGCCACAGATTCTTAGTTGTATTTGGTCTGAACTATGACTGGGTCACTCTGACACATGAATATCCTTTTAGTCCCTGGCTTCTTGTTTAGGGTTGTTGGGAGGAAGGTTCTCTTTAACATAAATGTTTATCTTTCACATGAATGTGTTTGTGTTTCTAATGTGACCGAATGTCAAGAAGGTTGAGTGGTATGGATGCTTTTGCAACATATCAAATTTCAAGATAAACAAAAACTTCTGTTTCCCACTTTTTTCTACCAAAATGGTAAAAAAACAAAAAACATATATTTGTATCATTCTTCTTTCTTTTTAGATTCTGTCTGTAAATGTAAAAGCTGCCTTCCTCCTGACAAAGCTGGTGGTGCCTCATATGGAGAAGAGAGGGTGAGGATGGTACTGGTAGGAAAAAAAGAGCCACCAATAAAATTCTTAGTTGTGTTATCAATGATTCTGAATTTGTCTTTCAGGGGTGGAAACGTAATATTTGTGTCCTCTGTGGGTGGATACCAACCAATGCAGGTGAGGTGATACATTTTCATAAATATTTGGTGTTAAATGTTCAGACAGCATCTTGGTGATTTTATGAATGATTTCTCAATTAAGTTTTTCCATTAGCACTGAAACCAGGGCACGAGCTGGTTTCAGAAAGTCAAATTTAAGACTTTTGAGTAAAAAGGGCCTGCTATGTCTCTCTGCAGGGCCTGGGTCCCTACTGTGTGAGTAAGACGGCCCTGCTGGGTCTGACCAGGGCGCTGGCTCCTGAGCTGGCTCAGAGTAACATCAGGGTGAACTGCGTGGCCCCTGGAGTCATCAAAACCCGCTTCAGTTCTGCAGTAAGGACACCAACATTTCATGGATCTTCAGGCCTGTACAGTTCCTGATTACCATATGAGACTGATTTTTTTTAAATTCTTTTTCTTATTCCAGTTGTGGGAAAACAAAGACATTGTGGATGAGTTGAAAAAGCAGCTCAGCATTAAGAGGTGACGTTTAGTTTTACTCGTTGTAGTTGAGCTGCTGAGTCTGTGGAATAATTGTATTTATTTATCCGCGGCTTCAGGATCGGAGAACCTGAAGAGATCGGAGGGACGATCGCCTTCCTGTGCTCTGATGACGCTTCCTACATCACAGGAGAGACCGTCACGGTGACGGGAGGAATGAGCTGTCGACTCTGAACCCCGTCTGACTTCAGACCCATTTATGATTTTTTTTAAATTTTTTATCTTTGTCCAATTTTTCCATCATATACTTTGGCCTTCCTACTGGATCTGTACACAAGTCATCATTGATAAGAAAGCTAATATAGATAAGAGATTTTATAACAAGATACCATTCTGAAATTATAACATGTCATTTGAATAAATGAAGTCAAGATTAATAATTACTTGCAGTTTTTCTAAAATTTCTAGTGGAAGGCGTGCTTTCAATATTTTTCTACTTTCTGCATTCTGATCACATTTTTTAACATGCAAAAAAGGTCAAGTAAACACTAAACAAGCTTTTATTGGCTGGTAACCGTCTAAACAGCAGTGACAGCTGCATTTCAGACGGTTTAATTTATTCAGCTGAAGGTAGGATAAAACTCAAACTCCACACATCGTGTAATGTTTTAGTTTCCAGGCTGTAAAACACTGAATGTCCCTCTTATCGCCTGAGTTTGCTGCCAGCGGACAGCAGGTCTGGTCGGGTCATCCCGGGTTTCCAGAACTCCCTCAGGGTGGGAACGTATGTGCCGTGTTTGGTCTTGTAGTAACGCTTCATGAACAGCTGGGGGAGGTAGAGCACAGGATACACGTTGACGTGTGAGGACTTTGTTCAAAGTTTGAAATTATGCGTTTCAACTTGCACATTGACAACTTGATAAAATACCAGCGGAAAAAAAAAAAAACACAGAGGAACATTCAAAGACTTTATATTTTCATGAAGTATTTTGACTTAGAAAATAGTCCTCAGTGTTAAAAAAAAAAAAGAAAGTGTTCCTTCACATTTTTATTATTTCACAATGCAGTTTCCAGATGTTCCTGATAACCTGAACCACAAACATAAAGGTTATCAATAAGCTTAATGGTGATCAGGTTTTAAATAAAGAACCATGGACAGATAAATTAACACAGATGAATAATTACTAGAGCAGAACGATAAATGAAAGGAACAATGGATAAATAAACTCAGCTTGATGGACAGAGAGAGATTTGGGAAATGAACAGATGGATAAAATCAGATGGAAGTGGATGGAAAGATGCACAGACTACTGGATGAATGAAAGAATAAATGGAAGCACATAGAGAGATATACATGTTGCAGGTGCATTCAAAGACTGTCGGATAAATGGAAAGAATGAAACGGGTGAAAAGATGTGTTCAGGGATTGGTAGACAGAAAATTGTGAAAATAGACTGAACATCTCAAATTATCCCCTCATAAATCCTCCTTTCGGTTACCAAGGAAACGTCTATCTGAGAAACCAGTATAGTTGTTCCAGCACGCATATATATATCTGTCTGAGCTAAAACACAAAAAACTGTCAAATTATAAGCAAAAATTTTGAGGGGGATGGTGGAAGAAAAAATAAAAGTTGACATTATGGCACCTTTATTTAAAAACAAGCATAAAACTTGTCAGACTTAAACTATTTTCACACATATTTCAATACGGAATTGAAAATACAAATATTTTTTATTCATTTTATCGTACTTATTCAGATTTGGGAAATATGTAAATCGGGTTCCTTGCTCTCAGACAGTAGGAATATGTTAGGCAAATAAATTAACTTTCTAAGCAACATTTTTTATTATTTGGTGTGTACGTACCCTCCCTTTGAAGTTCTTTGATGCCTCATCCTCAGAATCTGCTACGTAGTCGTCGCCTGACAGAGAAACAATTTCTACACACAAACATACAGAGTTGAACATAACGCAGTGCAATGGATGGTCCAAACTTACTGGAACTAGTCAGTTACTTCTCCACCCATATAATGAAGTTATTTAATGAGCTAAATCACCTGCAGGAGTCCTCTGCTGGGAGGAAGAGCTGCTCCCACTGGATAAAACCGGCTGATTTCTGTCAAACAAACAAAGGTTTGGTCAAAAAAATAAATAAAAATAAAACTGACCCAGTTTTATTTTTTAAAATCCAGATCAAAATGGCTCACTTAAACTCATCTAATTGATGTTATTTAACAGAAAGATGAGCTCAAAGAAGCTAGTATGAAAAACATTTTTATTTATTTATTTTTCAGATTAATTTTCAGATTTAATTTTAATACACTCTTGGCAAACATTAAAACGTCCAGGATCGTAAACATCAGTGACTCCTCACAAATGTGTGGATGTAAAGTGTTCTTTAAGCAGAGCTGTACATTTCAGAGATTTTGGACAACAGAACCATGAATATTATCCCACTGAACTGTCGTAGACGTTTCTAATAATTAATAATGTTTCTAGAAAAATAAAGCTGAATCTGCCTGAGAAACGCCCCCAAAGTTACGGAGCTTTACTTGCATCACTGAAAATGTGCAGAAACTGTCAAATCAAAACTTTTTCAGATGGAGGTGTGAATAAATGCAACCAAACTAAAAGGAATTAAAATTGTTCATAGCTCAGAAACTAAGACGAGCTAAATCTTTTTCTCCCAGTAAAAACTTAAACGTTGTCGTCAGCTTGACCAGATAGTGCTTAGTATGGTGCATTCAATGGACTTAAAAAAAATACATACATGAAAAAAATTTAAATATTGTTTTTGGTACCTAATCAATCAGTTTTGATCCTTTGTGTTTTTATGTTGATTATTTATATGCTTCTGGACAGTGGAGTAGAAAACATTTAAAATAGACCCGTGTGCTTCGTATATTCCCATAATGCCAAAGTTGGCTTTAGATTTCACAGAGTATTTGAGTTATTTTTGTGTTTTTGGGCATCTGGATTAATTCAAACCAGCGTTATTTCAAAATATATGGCAGACCTTTCAAACTTACATGGATTATTTTACACTAAATACTAACATTTTCTTTTGACCTTTGTTCTGCTTGTACCTCAAAGATAAAACATTTAAATAGTAACTGCTATAGAATTTGCCTTTTTTCCTTTTGTAATTTTATTGATCTCTTTTTTTGTAAGCTTCCAGATGACAGAATATTGGATGAAGTTTGGAAACTATCATATTTTCCATCCTCAGTTTTCCTTTCTCCATACTTATCCAGATTTGGAAAACTGAAAAAGTAAAGTTTTAAATTTTCAGACGTTAGGACAGAGTAGAAACCCAATCGATTACAAATCAATACCCAAATCAATTTCATCGCTACATTAAAGTGTGACTATCACATTCAAATGATAGCAACATGGATCAATAACAGATTATCAACAGCTGCTAAACAAAACCCAGAATAGAAAAAGCAATTTTAAAGGATATTAAAGTTTTACTCCTAGAGGCCAACTAGCAGCTTGTTTTTTTAAACCTTACTCTTTGTCATCCAGGCCATGACTTTCAGGAGTTTGACAGCCACTTGTTTGTTTCCACGTTGAGGACTTCTGCTGCTGCCGCTCCTTGTAGAAGGACTTCCCTCCACCTCCAGACAAGCTAACGCTAGCAGAAGAAACTGACAGTTTTTTGATAATAACTCTGGGATTGCTGCTCAGGCAGGAAGCAAACGCAGAGCAAATGGACGGATCTTCAGGCAGGCGCAGCTTTTTGATGCCCAGCTTACTTATATGTCTATTTAAGAGTTCTCTATTGTAGCCGTTGTTTTGTAAAGTTTGCGATTTTTCTTTGGTTCTCTGGTTCCTGTTGATGCCGTTTTCTCCAGATATGACTTCCTCCTCAGGGTCACTTTCTGCTGTGTCTGGTTGCTTGCGTTTCCTTTCATTTAAGGGACTCGCGCCAACAGGTTTGGGTTTCCATTTGACTAAGGTGAATTTCGAATTTGGATCCCGCTGATCATCTGCTGCGTCTTTTGAGTTGGATCTCTCACCACCTTGCGAGGTTTTTTCCCTGGCTGGAACGTCGCGGCTAGAAATGAGTCCGATTACGGGTGTGACCAACGGCGTGATCGCTCCTGGCCTTGAGCAGCTTGTCCGCTCAGCGGCCGACTGATCCGATGGGACTTTTCCAGATGGAGGCAGAGAGAGAGAAGCCAGGATGGGGTCGCCCATGTTTGGAGGTAGAGACGCTGCGAACAGAAACGACACAGAGAAAAAGTCTTGTTAGGATTTAGAGTTTCTGCGTATTTTGCCCAGTCAGAATTCCCCACATTTGAAGAATAAGATCTCATGAGTTCTTGAAGCCAGATTATAAACTATTACTGTGGATGGAAAGATTGATGGATAGAGATGGATGGTGAAAAAGACCAGTGATAAGACATGTGTCTTTTATCATCTTCTTTACACAATTATTCAAATCTTACATAGAACAAATTGTAGTTAGACATCAAATTCATGTCAATTTAAAGAAATCAGTTCATGTTTTAAGAGTTCACCTATAAAGCTTTCTACAATATCAAGCTGACCTTACAGCGTAGAGCAATAATTATTTCTTAACAGTGACATTAATGTAAAACTTGTCTTTACTTTGCGTAATCTTCAACATGGAGCGGACGTGTCACTGGCTACAAAAACAACTCTCCAGCAGAGGGTTGGAAAAACAAAATAGCCAAAATATATAAAATAACCATTTTACCATTGTTCCGTGTTTTTATTGAATGGGGCATTCAATTGTCTTAGTTTTTTAAAAACTAAATTCATTAAAAAAAAAAAAAAGACTTTGTTGTTTTTTTTTTTTGCATTAAGTACCGCGGTGAATGACAACTGACTTTAAAAGTGTGAAGATATGCATTTAACAATACAAGAACCAATTCGGTTAATTTGTTTGGAAAAATAAAATGCTCTCTCCTCCATTCTAATCCAGTTGGGGCAAAACAATAAACCCAAATGTTCCTGATCCTACCTGCTGACTCCAGGTGACCCAGACAAGCCTGATGTTGGAGTAAGATCTTGAGAAGCTGTGGCTGAGTTGCTGCTTGTGCACACTCCTCCAGGACAGGAGGGGCGTCACACAGCCATGACACCGTCTGTAATCACATCGTTTTACTGTCATTTTCACTCTACAACAACACACGGCAACACCAGAGGTCACACGTGCGTGTCGATGCCTACCTGGGCTAGGCTGGGAACCGGGAGCAACTGGTCTAGTCGAATCAGAAATTCCCACAACAGCTTCTCCAGCTCCTGGTCAAACTTTGGGCCGTAATCAATGGGGAACTGTTCCTGTAAGAGAAAACCAACTATAATCACCTGCTCACTGTTTCAGGTGTTTATACTCAGTGTGGCGTAGGTGGATGGATACTCACTTTAAAGAAGTGTTCTCTCTCTGCTTCATTTGTTAGCAGCATTTGAACAAAAAAATGGAAACTTTCCACCGTTCTCTGAATTTTCACATCCTTCTTCTGGAAGACAAAGGAAAGCAAAGTGCATGTTTTGCATATAAAACAACCCATTGAAGTAGAAACAACTGCAAAACCTGAAAAACTAGAAGAGCGGACTTTAAGACTATTGTTTTTTATTTTTTACTGAGACTAGTTTTTTTTTTTTTAAATTAGAATTCTCTACAAGCAAACAAAAAAGTCCAAAGACAAGTGTTGAAGTGTAAAATGAGCAGAAATATGCTTGCATTGTCTAAAAACGACTGACTTTCATCATTAGCATAAAAGATGTTTATTAGGGATACTAAGTCTGAATATGTGCTTCCCTGAATGAGTGGCTGAAGTATATTCTGCCTTTATACTGCTTTTTTATAGGTAGAATAGGCTGGCCTTGTTTTACTTCCCTTGTTTACAAAAACAGTTCAACTTATCTGCTTCTATAATTCTGCACAACTCAATTCACTCAATTAAATAAATAATGCCCATTTCTAATCAAATAAGCAATCCAAGCTGGATTATACTTGGTTTTAGTTAGCCTTTGTTTCGATCATAAGTGAAATTGAACCATTAGCAGAAAAAAAAATAAGAAGAATTTTTGGTGTAAGTTTGAACTCCCTCTCCATTTTACCACGGCTGATCCAGACGAAAGAGGAGCAGGAACACGGATCCTCTCCAGATGTGGTGCAATCACGTCAACGTCTGGCTGTTTGAGGCACAACTCTAATATTAACTGGCAAGAAAGGAGGAAAACGGATCAGAAAGAAATGTATTAAACTGAAGAATTATAATTACCACTCATCCTTCAGTAAATAGTCACCCGTGCTCTCAGGCCCAGCACCAGCTTGCCCTGGTGTCGCAGGGTAAGCAGGCCAGGAACGGTCTCGCAGGCCGAAGACACAAACTCCTCCACAACCCCGTACTGCATCACGTCCCTCTGCTTCAGCACCTTCCAGAGCGCCGCCGACACCAGGCGGACGGGAGGGGCCAACAGCTGGAGAGCAGCAAAGGGAAGGCTGGCATCTGTAGAGGAAACAAGAGTTAAATACAAATAATCGAACTAAAGTGGGCTGTCTAAAGCCTGACAGCATTCAAACTGTAAACCCACAGTGCCCTTTCAGTGTACAGTACCTAACAAATTCAATACTCCTTGCACTTCTTTTTAAAAAAAAGATGTAGTTTACCGGAATTTCGTGCGACAAATTAGCGCAAAATTGATAAGTAGATGAAAAACAATGGGTTATCTTGCACATTTTTTTAACAAATTAAAAAAAAAATCTCTGCGACAGACTGGTGACCTGTCCAGGGTGTACCCCGCCTCTCACCTGGAACGTAGCTGGAGATAGGCACCAGCACCCCTCCCGACCCCATTAAGGGACAAGGATGAACAGAAAATGGATGGATGGATGGAAAAAAAAATCTAATTCAGAAATATTTTTCTCCAAACAAAAACTTAAACGTTGCTCTAACTCATATCATTCACGCATCTTCAAAGAGTCGTTGTGGATGGCGATGATGTGAGTAGGAAGGATTTCTGGTAGCAGTCAGCCTCGCAACGAATCTGAAAAGGCCTCTGACTGAAGATTGTTGCTGTATTACACTGTCATGACATAACAGCTCAACGTCCAGGCAGGAGAGACGATATTTCACAGCAACATGTCCTTGATGAAACCATCGGTTGTCGGGAAGGTCTGCTCAGCCACATCATTTGCTTTTGCCACTCCTCTTTAAACCTCCGCCTCTTACATGTGTGCCATTCATTTGTATTCGACCCCGTCGAGCCAGGTTTTTCTTGAGACTGAAGAAATGCACACACAAACCTCTCTTCTCCAACACTTGAAATTGGTCAACCTGTTAATGAGCCAGTGATTTGATTCAGGTGTGAAGAGGGATGCTGGTAAAACTCGAGCACCTACATGCTATCTGCTTTAAACGTCCCCATAACTTTATCTCTGGCATGTCTGCTGTTCTGCATGGTTTCCATGACACTTTCGTCACTGACATCTTCCAACAAACCTCTGAGGTTTTTACTGAACAATTAGTTGCAGTACAGTGTATTATAGCCAGTCAGAACTACCAAAACAAATAACTTTGACAAACTTCAACAGTGCTTATCACTAGCGAGTGATAAACATTTAGCAAGTCTAAATGTTCAGTTTTTCACTTACCATTTTCTTTCGGTTTTCTTGTAGCCATCCCAGAGAATCCGTTTAGCTAAATATATATATATATA
>CAEGAE010021544.1:0-24545 GCA_903067095.1 Girardinus metallicus | reverse complement strand
GCATCAGAACGCTGGGTCCAAACCGACGGGCACACTTTGGCAGGCCCCGGTCAAATTTCTTCAGGAATTTCTAGTTTTGTTGTTTATCGCTGTAACTTCTGGGACAGTTTTTCATCCAGGAACATTTGTTATTGTGTCAGGCCTAGTTAAATCCTTCCTGTTACCTGAAGCTAATATTAGCTGTTAGCGCATCTGCCTGCTGCTGATTGATCCAGCTCTTATTATTATTGGCTTTTCTGTATGTTAGACGTCCATGTCGACCCTTTCTCGTATGTCCATCAGGAAAAAATATTTTGTGACATTTACTGCTGTTGTTTAATCTCTCAGCTGTGGTTTATGTGAAGTTTGTGGATGACAGAAGGTGGTAAAACATGAAAACATTAAAGTGGGAGGAGAAAGGAAATCATGGCTGAAGGTGTTTCAACACAGCAGGCGCCTGATGATGCGTTCAGGAGAAATCTGTGCACTTGGTACTTTTCCAGACTATTTTGGGACAGAAACCTTCAGACTCGCAACACAAAGATTTTCAAACAGTTCAATAACAGACTGCAGCCAGGAGAGCAAATATTTAGCACCGTTTTCATCTTATCTGGATGTATTTCAGCAGAAGAACCTCTGAGCGTTTCAGATGACGGTCTGGTCTGTAGCTGGCAGCCTGGAAATCGGATCTTCCTGGTGACTGAGGTTAACTTCTCAGGCTTCCTGGTCGCTGAGTGGAAGAAACTGCAGCTAAATGCATTATCTTTGCTAAATGTAAACGCTCTTCTACTTCTAGCTGACTCACGCATCCACAGGCAGTTCTCCGGGTCCGTCGCTCCGGCCGATCCAAAGTGTTCACGGTTCATTCAGAGGTTAATGCTCAGAATAAAACAGATTTAAGTAAAAGCAGAGTCCATATCAAACTAAGCTCGATTTGGGTTTGGGCTCCAGGAGTTCAGTTTCCGTCCCAGCAGGAGGAAAAGTCTCGTTCTGCAGCTGAGCAGAAACATCAATCAGAGCATTAAACCTTCTGCCACATTTAGCAAAATACACTCGCGTCGCAATAAAGACACGTAATTCCTGCAAATGATGAGCGTTGCAGCCTCACGTTTAAGATGATAGAGGTGGAAAAACTTTGACTAAAAATCAGGAATTCAGTAAAAACAATATTATAAAAAAATATCGCAAAATTCCTTGCAAATATTTCTAAAGAATATTTTTAAAGCACCGGAAAATCTGTGATTTCAATCGCAAAAATGAAATAAAAAATGACAAAATCCTGGTGGGATGGCATAGAATAACATGGAAATAAGCTTTATTGTTCCTTCACACAAATTAAAATTACTAAACCAAAACAAGAAATGTGACTGGAGAATGAAGCTAAACTTACATTAGAAAACAGATTAAACTTTTATACAACTAATAAAAATATCAGTCAGATTCACAGGAATGTGACTCTAAGATGGATAATTCTCCAGATACGTTGATTTAATTAGAGATGCAAACAATTAATCTTACTACTAATTGTTGATTAATGGTTTATTAAAATGAGTTCCAATTATGCTTGGACCTTTTTTCAGAGTGGTAGTTTGGCCTCCGTCCAGCAGAGGGCGCCGCAGAACCAGCTGGTAAAGAAACAAAGATGGCAGCCATTGCAGAGCAGGAAAGTCTAGATTTTAAATATTAACGCTCAACTAACTGCTTAAGTCAGGGCTAAAAGTAATGTGAAAAAAAACAACAATTTTCTCTTTATTCAGTCAGTATTTAATACAGCTGACGCAAAATGCTGTTGAAATTTAGTTTTTTTATTTTAAATTTAGCATATTAAAAAAACATAGACCTATAGAAAGATTCTTGATACAAGATAAAATCAGCTTTATATTAACTCGATCGTTAACTTGCATCCCCAGTTTGTCAGACAAAATGAATATTTGTGCATGACAGCATGGATGTGAACAATGTGCTGAGTTTGAGTTTGCAGGTAGCGGTGCAGCTGCTGTTTCTGTGACATGTGTGTGTGTGTGTGTGTGTGTGTGTGTGTGCGTGTGAGTTTGGCGTCCTGCTGCGTCTTCAGGTTGAGCAGCGGGAGCCGAGGGTGGAGGACACCCGGGGTTTCTGTTTCCACTGCACCAAGCCCGGCTGCTGGCGCCTGGTTCAGCTCCGACATTTACATCTGGCTTATCGTAAAATCAGAACGTTGGAGCAGATCTGTGTAAATGTAAATAAGAGGGAATTTCTTAATGCAGGAATTTTTGAAAAACAAAACATTCCAGTTTTTATTTCTCTTTTAATTGTTGATTTTCATCATCAGGCTGAAAATGCAGCCAAAAAAACAACAAGTTCTGAAGTTGCTGAAAACTCAAATTCATTTTGATTTTAATGTGTTTCCTGCAGCCATTAGAAATGTCGTCAGGATAAAATCTAAAAAACATCACGATTTGATTTATGATTTCCGTTCTGATCCGTTGGTCCAAAGCAGAACGACAAACAGACTTTAAAGTGTCTTTTTCTCATTTACTAAGTTTTACATATTAATCCAGGCTTCAATGAAATTAGGCCTGGTGCAGTGTTTGTCTGGCAGGTTCTAGCTGATGATCATGAATGAGTTTCAACCAAAGTGATGAGCAGAACGGAGAGTTTGACAGCAGATTCTGTTTCCATCAGCGTCATCCAGTAAGATGGAGACACACTAAACTCCTCCCTGTGGTTCTGATGCAGCAGATTGAACCATTAACCTGCCGGGTTGTAAATCTCCTTAATGATGCACGAGTTGAAGATGTTCATTTGTTTGAGTTTGTTTATAGATCTTCACTAAATGTCAGTAATTATCATATTTCCTGCTGCTGCTGCTGGACCTCAGATCATCAGGTAGTTCATCTGTAACGTCTCCAGCCGTTAACGTCGTTAGATGATCCGACTCTGCGAAGGTTTTCACCGTCAGTAGCTACATGTCGCGCTCTGTGAGCCTCATCCACATCAAAGGCTGCAGCATAAAGGAAACGTGCAGCATTAATGAGATGCTGCAGTCCTTTCAGCGCGTTCGCCTTCCATGTGACTGGCAGGCGCATAATAGGTTTCCCTCTCTGTCCCCATAAGATGCCAGCTGCACGGATACCGACTGCAGCTCCCTGCAGCACGTGTTCATCCATCTGAGCCCAGCTACTTACACACACACACACACACACACACAGAGGAGAGAGAAACAGGCTGCACACACACAATATTAGCTCACATTCAGCCTACACAACACCAGCCGGGCATTTCTGCAGAAAACGGGCAATCTCTACCAATTCCACCAGTTGGTGCCGCCATGCGTGAAACTGGAGCACAGCCAGTAGCTTCCCATCATCCCAGTCAACCAGAAGGACGACAAAAGCTGCTGGAGGCATTGAAGAAAACATTTAACAATTGAAACAAGATCAATTTCCATTTGCATGATTTATTCTTGTTCTCTTTTTCTACCAGGACCTGAATGATTAAAGTCTTCCACTTATTTTGAAGGACATTTGTGTTTACAGAGATTTCATAAATAATTTCATTTGTTGTTTCTGTTTATTTTGAATATTTAAAATGTCTTCCAGCTCCAGTGTCAAAAGTTCATTAGAATTTAAAGTTTGTTGATTTTTCAGGATGTGTACTTGTTACCAATCGTTAGTTGAAAATGGTTTCAAAACAACATTATTGTTGTTTATCACAATAACTTTTGGCAAAATTTGTTAATTTGACAAAATGCTCTAAGAAAAAGAAGCAGAAGCCAAATATCTCCCAGTCCTGTCTGTGGCAGACAGTCGCTAGTTAATGCTACTATGATAGCCGTTAAAGTGGCAATCAGAACTATTAATTTTTAGATAACTGTGTGACACATCATTCGTAGCCCACACAAACATACATAATGCTCTGGAAAAACATTTTATTTCTAATACAATTCTTTAGAATATTAGTAATCACATCCAAAAGTGTGATTTGTATCGCTAAGCTTAATTCACAATATATTCATATTTATTGATCAAACACTGGATGAAAATAGCAGAAATAACCTGACAATACGGACAATTTGGGGGATTTAAACATCACATAACTGGAACTTATTGTGACAACAATAAATCTAATAAGAAATTTATCATGATAAATGATACAATAAATGCTCACCGCTAGTTCTGTCATCTTTGTGTGGCTGTTCTGAATAGTGCATGCATACTGGGATCAAGGTTGTGTCATCCCCATTTTATTTTATGTATCCATTTTTTCCTCATATTTCGGGGTCAAAAGTGACCAGGCCTGTTACCATAACAAATGTTTCTGGACGATAAGTTCTCCCAGAAGCGATATTGTTGTTTTGTGACTATTCTCACATCCTCAAAGATCAGTAAACTTTAAATTCTAATGAACATTTGACAGTGGAGACACTTTAAATATCCAGAATAAATAAAACAACAGGCAAGATGGATTATGAAGTCTCTGTAAACAAAATTGTCCTTCAAAATAAGGGCTAGTTGAGACCGAAACGACAGTTTTTGGCAGAAAGAGAAAAATGATAAATCATGCAACTGAAAATGGAGCTCATTTAAATTTATCATAAAATTTATTTATTGCTTATAAATAATAATAAATAATAATCAAATTATTCCAAAGGTAGGTCAACCTGTCAGTTTCACTTTTAAATATCAAGCATGCCGACGTAAGTGAACATCTGCACAGCCTAGTGTGAGATTGAGAAAAGCTGTTATGCAAAGTCAGGCAATGTCAGTGTTTTTTCCCTGTGATAAGTACGGTGACTGAGAGTTCAGGTGGCATACAAAAACATTTTGTCCAAAGTTTGCAAATACCAGCTGATCAGCTCCTCTCTTGAGCCTTCTGTGATGTCATCCACTCAAACAGGCACCACCAAATTAGCTGGAGGCTTTATTCTTTAACATCATGTTTTAAAAACTTTATATTTTGTAAAATCCAAACCCAGTTTTCCAGCTGTGTTTCTTCTGTCAGTCTACATCAGTTAGTGAAAAAGAAATGCGCTGCGGGATGGTATCTTTAAACTTTTAACCTCCAGTCTTCTGTTGGTGCTCTTAAGCTACTGGTTAGCTAGCTGTGCGCTAATAGTTTTACTAAGAGAATGAAAACAAATCAACAGCTGATAGAGATGTGGTAATAAGCAATTCTTCAAAGCCAATAAACACTCCACATATTGATAGATGTCACATGTAAATGTCCCACAGGACCTGAACGCATCACCTCTGCCACCTCTGGGAGGTCATTGAACTCTCCATGCATTCTCTCTCCTCAACTCCTTGTTATTTTGTGGGACTATTGAGCCTCCGAGGACCAACGTTTCCCGGCCGGACTCACCGTGTCGGAGTGCAGGTCCTGCTGCTGGCACAGCCGGTACAGGAACGAAGTTTGCTCCTTGAGCAAGGTCTGCCGCGTTGTGAGGAACACCGTTCCGCCGACGTTCAGCCGGACCCACTTGCCGTTGTCCCCCCCGCTGGGGTTGATGACCGAGCCGTTGCCGATGCTCTGCGCCGCCGACCCGCCGGGTGCGGAGGTCGCGCTCTCCCCCGCCGCCGCCTCTGTGTCTTTGTTGTTGTTGTTGTTGTTGTTGCTGTTGTGCTGCTGGGTGCCGCCGAGGTGCGTGGACGGCGCGGCGGCGTCCGCCGGTTCCCGCACGTCTTCTGCGGTCGTTGCCATTTGTTGGAAACCCAGAGACACACGACGATCAGGCGGACGAACCCGACTGCTGGCTCCGCTCCTTCTGTCCGCCAGCGGCAGCGCAAGCCCCGCCCCCAAGCGGCACTGGCTCAAATATCAGCCACGTTAAGCTTCCGAAGGCAAACGTTCTACTTCCGAAAATGCTCTTTCACAATAAGTGCCACATTTCCGGTTTTAGATCGTAACGGTATGATGACTTTCTGCTTCCAGCCAATGAAAACACGATATTCAAGATTAGACATTTACATTTTAATAAAGGATTGCTGATTTAATTGAAAGCAGAGGTGGGTAGAGTTTACAAGAAATGAACTCAAGTAAAAGTAGCAGTACTTTAACATATGTTTACTCAAGTAAAAGTAAATTACACAAGTAAAAAGTATTTGGTAAAAAAAAAAAAGTACTCAATACTGAATTACTTATCAGTCATTTAACATTTCAAAATTACTTAGAAAGACCAAAATATAAAGTGGAAATTGTGACATATTAATGATGAAAATGACAATAATTCATATAAATAACAAAAAATAACAATCAAGCAAAGTACAGCATAGTAAAAATACTCCTAAAAGTAAATTTATAAAAAAGTTATTTAAGTAAATGTAACTGAGTAGTAACCTGATGAACATTTATTTTACATTCTATATGGTTACAGTTTTATGTTTTTACTGTAGGATGATAAAATGCGTGTGGTGAACATGAGCTAGCAGCAACTTTTTCTTCTTCCACCCTGAACAAGCTCAGTCACGTAGCACCTGGGGGACTCTGCGATCACGATGCAAAATCATAGCAAAGGAATTTAAGAACTACAAACTTGACTGAATGTGAAATTGTTTAAAGGGTGATAAAGAAAATCAAAATGTGGGTCTTGTAGAAAAGTTTAAAAAGTTCTCCATTATTAAATTCTTAGACTTAATATTTGTCAGGAAGCTTTGCAGAGTAACTAAACAACAAATAAACTGTGTAAATTGGTTCTTATCAACGCTTTCTTTATGTTTTATGTTTAATTCTGTATTATTTGGCCTAAAACATCTCAATGTTGCCCTCTTTGGGTTGGATGTTGAAGAATGAAGATCTGTATTTCTAGAAATGCATTCCTTCTTCTTGAATTTATTTTATGATTAAGTTATTTTTTACTTTTGTTCTTTAGAATACCTTATTTTGCACGTTCGTTTATATTTTCTTCTTCTTTGTTATATCATTCATTTTGATCAAGCAGTTACTCTATACTTGAGTCTCATTTTTACCAAATACGTTTTACTCTTATTTAATTTATTTTCTGGGTCAGAAACTCAAGAAGATCAGCAGCACAGGAAGGAGGTTTGAGGAAGACAAAACATCAAGAGAGTTTAAAAAGACAGTGCAGTCACTGGATCACAACCTGTTAACACACTGGGTCGCTGTGTTCAGTGGAAATTATTTTCAATGTAGTTGAAACATTTAAAATATTTTTTATACAAAAGTAACTTCATGAAAAGACAGAGGTAGAAACTCCGGATGGTTAAAAAATAACAAGGACTACTTTTTTTACCAGTTTAATGAAAAAAGCTTAATATCAGAACCTAGTTATAGCTAGCTAACAGGCGGAGATGTTAGCTGGCTATAGCTTGCTAACAGGCGGAGATGTTAGCTGGTTATAGCTAGCTAACAGGCGGAGATGTTAGCTGGCTATATCTAGCTAACAGGCGGAGATGTTAGCTGGCTATAGCTAGCTAACAGGCGGAGATGTTAGCTGGCTATAGCTAGCTAACAGGCGGAGATGTTGGCTGGCTATAGCTAGCTAACAGGCGGAGATGTTGGCTGGCTATATCTAGCTAACGTCTCAGGGCCGCCGCAGCGTGGGCTTCATGGTGACGAAGGGAAACGTGTAGGTTTCTGGGAGACCCTGATGAGCAGTGAGGTTGAAGGACCTCCAGGAGAATGGGGGGAGTCCCCCCTGGGTGGTGGGCCCGTTTACGGCCTCGGCGGTCAGCTGCAGGGCCATCTGGTAGTCTGTCACCTGGAGAGAAAGTAACTCTCCTCAGTGGAAGTTTCTGGTGCCCAGCTGTGAGGTCATTTGCTACAGAAAACTTCATCTAAATCCCGCAGTCTGCAGACGACCCTGTAACCAGAATCTGTTGTGACAGCTCTGATCCTCTGACTTGATTTACTGTAAACACCCTTACTCTGCAAATGCTGATTTACTGTGATTCAGCGTAACATCACTTCAGAGGGATGAAGCCTGTTGAAATGTCATCATTCATCTCATCAGCCACGACTCCCAATGATACACCTGATGGTCCTGTAGATTCAGTTTGATTTGGAACCAGAACTCCATCATCTGCTCCACCTCCAGCTGCTGTGGTTCTCTCTACTCTGAGTCAAACCAACCTGTTCCCCTCCTGGCCTGTGGGGGCGCTGCAACAAGAACCACTGAAGGAAACGACATAAAAACCTCTGAAGACACTGAGAGCAGCTTCCTTCTTCACCAGATGGAAACAAAATGGAGGCGTCAGATTTTAGCAGCTGGAGGATTTCTCTTTAGCCTTTGGTAAAATACTACAAGCTATTTCTCTTGCTAGCTCTAGGCTAGCGGTTTGTTTTGGATGTTTTGCAACAAATGTAGCAGTTTTGGTCCCAATAGAAGAGAGTCTATAGGACTATCAGTAGGGGAAAAAAATATATACACTTAAAATTCCTACATAAGGTGTTCCAGCCATAATTGAAACAAATGCTCTTACCTTGGTGTCATAGCAACCTCCTGGGCGTGGCCTCCTTGGTCTCAGGTCGTTACGGCAACAGATGGTTTTACATGGATGGCCCTTGGAGTAGGGATCTCTCTTATAGTCTAGAAAGGAACCGGATTGGGTTTTAGTTGTCCAGTTTACAGTACCGAACATCTGCATAGTCGCTAAAACAATACGTCTATTTCAGCAAACAAGGTAGACATATTGAGAGGAAAATAATGGATAAACAAACATTACTTTAGTGACGACTGGAGCGATTCAGTCTCACCAGCAGCAGAGTTTATAGAGAGGTCAGCAGAACCCAGCTTTTATTTTGATAGTCCACTTCTGTTCATCGCCAAGCTAATTTGCATATTAGCTAATTTGCAAACTAGCTAATATGCAAATATTTAGGCAAAGCTAAATATGCAAATTAGCTTGGCCTAAATATGTGACCTAAATATTTAGCTTTAAAATAAATGCCTAGGAAAATTAAATATCTAGTTAAATATTAAAATTTGACCTAAATATTTTGTTTGCAAACAGGATTAGCTGAAAACATGTCCTGTTTTCAGCTAACATGTTCAACATGTTAGCTTTAGCTACATATTTAGTTCAGAATCTAAATACTTAGTTTCCCTACTAAATATTCAGTTCAACATGTTGGACATGTTAGCTTTAACTAAATTTATTGTCAGAAAGCTAAATATTTAATATGGTAGACATGCTAACTAAATATTTAGTCTGGAAATTAAAAATCTAGCTTGTGAATTAAATATTTAGTTTGGAACTGTGACATTTACAAATGTACTAATAACATGCTGAAGATATTGGGGATCAATAAAGTATATTCTATTTTATTCTATATGACTTTCTCTATATCAGTCTAAATAAACCAGAGATATTGCTTTTAGTTTTTTACAGTGTAACCTTAGTGGTCTGGAAGCAACAACCATCAGAAACACCTGGATTCTTCTTCCTTCTCCATCCTGATGCTCAGTTTGGACCGCAGTGCGTCGCTTTCAGCCCGGCTGGATGCCTGCATGCTGACTTGTGATTGGCTCATTCACTCCTTACGCTAACACACAGTGGGGCTGGTGTACCTAATAAAATGTCCGGTGATTATAGATTATAAATGCAGTTTTTCTTGGACCTACTGTTGTATCTCATGATGTATTTGAGGGAGCTGAGGTCGGACACCTTGGCCTGGTCCCTGCGGAGGATTTTGGCTCGGGGGCAAAGGTCATAGGAGAAGTCTTCTCCGTAGCGCCCCCACATGGTGGCGTACCCGCTCTGGGCGTAGATCTCGGCGTGGAACGGAACGTTGTATGACGGCCAGTAACCTGCCGAACGCGGGAGGCCAGGTGAATCCCTCAGACGGAGCGAATGGAGGGTCAGAGACGGAGACGACCGCCCACCTCTGCGTAGAGCCGGAGTCTGGTCGGAGTGGACGACGTTCCCAGGAATCTGCTCCACCACCGTCAGCGCTCCGGCCCGGATGCTGCGTCGCAGCAGAACCCTGCTCAGGTCCAGAACCAGGTACTGGCTGTTGTAGGTTCCTGAAACCCAGAGGTTTACAATGGAATACCAGTACGAATCTGAAAAGTGTGGCAGGCTTTTTTATTCAAGATCCTACTAGCTTTTATAAAATTTACAAAAATGTCAAAAAGAAAATTTTATTATAAGTTGGAAGCAAAAAATCCATCCAGCATCCATCCATCCATCCATCCATCCATCCATCCATCCATTCATCCAACATTCATCCATCCATCCGTACATCCATCCAACATTCATCCATCCATCCATACATCCATTCATCCAACATTCATCCATCCATCCATTCATCCAACATTCATCCATCCATCCATTCATCCAACATTCATCCATCCATCCGTACATCCATCCATCCATTCATCCAACATTCATCCATCCATCCATCCATTCATCCAACATTCATCCATCCAGCATTTATCCATCCATTATCCAACAAGAAAATTTTAGAGTTTGAAAAGATGAAAATCTTTTTTTGAGTTTGAAAAGTCAGAAATTTGCAGGAAAAAAACCTAAAATTTTGAGGTTAATCTCTTTTCTAGAAAAAATATTGAAAGTCAAGAAAAAAAAGTATTTTCAAGAAAATTTCTGAACTTTTTTTCTGCAAAGTTTTGACTCTTCAAACTCAGAAATGTTCTTGTTTTTTTAAGAAAGTTTATATAACTTAAATTTAAATGTGTATAATTTACATTTATATTAATTGTGGTGTAAAATGTCAAGTTTCATATTTGAACTGGAATAAAGTCGGTGACGATGCGGACGGGAAGCTGCTGGCTGAGTCTGATCAAAGCCAACAGCCTCAGATGCTGCAGAGTGAAAACGGTGCAGATCCTGATTTTAAACATCCCGTTTGCTCATCAGATGAAGCAAAAGTTTGTCTGGTTTTGGATCAGATCCCACCTGAGTTATATCTGGAGAAGAGCTGCGCCCACTCCTCTCCGCTGCGGGCCAGGCCGTTGGCCAGGCGGACCCTCTGCCAGGCCAGCAGGCGGTGTGGGCTGATCCGCGAGAACAGCGAGGCGTTGAAGACGCCGATGGAGGTCTGCGTCATCAGCAGGCCGCTGCCCAGCAGGTAGAAATCATCCAGAGACATGAGGAACCCTGCAGGAGGAGGAGGAGTTAGTCTGACAGTTTACTGTCACATTTCAAATAAAACGAGAAATAAGCAGGATTCAAAGGGCTTACGCTGCCACCTAGTGTCGGTTTTTGACATGGGCAGTCACCCAGGGTGGCAGTAGAAACGGGACGGACTAGATGACAAAATATAACATCTGCAGCTAACGATTACTGCAGTAATTTAATATTCTGACAATCAATTAATTAGACAAAAAGCTGCGACATTCTGCAGATTTTTAACTACTTAAGCTTAAAAATGCAAATAAATTTATTGTCAGTATAAGAACAGGATTTGGGTCACTTTCTTTCACAATGTTTGCTAAATAAATTAAATGAAAGCTGGTTTGGGTGCAGCAAATTCGACTTTGAAGTAAAAATCTCTGGATAAACTTGATTCTGTATGGTTATAAAATGACTTAAAATACTTTGTGTTAACATTTTACATTTTAAGAAAATTATGTTGGAAATAACTTTACTCTTATTACATTATTGATTTGCAGTTTGGGGGCCGAACAAATTCAGTCAAAGGGCCACAACCGGCCCTCGGACCGCACTTTGGACACCCTGTCTTAAAACACAAGATCTACAAACCAAATGTGGAAAAAGACTAAAACTGATCTAAAAGACTAAAAACAAAGGAATAAAACGAGACGGCAAGACCTTAACGATAATAACAAACAACACAGAATATGGCAAGACATTACTGACAATAATAAACCCAGAAATGTTAGGGAAAAAAAACACCATGCCAGGTAAAAAAAATAAAGAAAAAGCCACAACATTAAAGTTATTACAAACAACCAATAAACGGAGTAACAAGATGGCGGATCCTGCTGGATTCCAGCACCGTTCCATTGCTTCAGTTTAATGAAGTAAAGTGAAAACCTCGCCCGCTGCGCTCTATAAATAGCTCCTTAAAACCACTTTGGTTCTGATGGAGTGGAGCCCATAAGAGGATTTTTTACTTGACAAATCTTTGGCCTGAACACCTGAGTCTCCTCCGACGGCGCCGTCAGGGAATGCATTTCCGCTCATGTTGACTTTGTGACTCACTCACACGCAGCAGAAGCACCGACCGTCCAGCAAGCACAGAATAAAATCTGCAGGAGTTTTTATTGCAGACTGTGCCGTGTGGATGAGGTGAGCCTGGGCTTTGGTACCTGGGTAGCTGCTGAAGGACATCTGGCCGGTGTGGACGCGCGAATCGGAAACCCTGAAGTCCCAGTGTTTGTAGATCCGCATGGTGGCGGCGTAGCTGTACCAGCTGGAGTGGCCCAGCAGCAGGTTCTCATACCCGGGCAGCACCTGAGGAACCGACAGAGCAGGAGGAGAACGTCTCCATGACCCACAGACAGAAACACAACCAGTTTGATCAGGAGGTTTGACTTTAAAATTCATTTTTCATGTTTCTATACTTTGGGTTTTTCCTGCTTCTAAACCTGTCCAAACTTTTTTGTATTTGTTTTTTATTATAATTGCAAAAACTATTGTTTTGTTTTCCGTTTTACCTGATCAGCTGTAAACTAAACATGATGGCACTCACAGTTCTCTAACCAATCGATAAATTATTGTAGATGTAAAATATAAAAATGTTTAGAAGTTTTGCCAGATTTAAAACAACAATAAAACATAAATAATTGGGTTGATCACATTTTTCTACATTTTTGTGTCTTTTTTTCTCACTCTTGCTTCATTTTGAAAAGTGTATTAAAAGGTAATGCCAAAGTCTGCGTTTTATCAGAGGCTACTGAATGTTAATGGCTGATTTTACTAATAAATCATATTGAAATAGAAACTTGCTTCCTCTTGCGTTTCCCATTTTAGGATTTTAAATTGTCTATCCTCTTTTGAAAGGCTGCTCCTTAAACATTGTTTTTAAATCTGTATCCACTGCCTGAACAAGCAACCTAAATTTAATAAGAGCGTAGAATAAAACTGAATTCTGATCAAGGGCCACCTAAAATCATTTCAAGGGCCACAAACGGCCCCCGGGCCACACTTTGGATGCTCCTATACTTGTAGCTTGTCAGTATATAAATCAAAATTGCTTTGATTTGAGTAATAAAATATTTAAACACACAACTATTTACTTGTGCTAATTATATTTGTTATACTTGTGTGTCCAAGTGGAGTCTAGAGGGCCACATAAAAAGCTGTGGTGGGCCAGATTTGGCCCTCGGGCCTTATGTTTAACACAAGCTCTTTAGAAGGAGGAAAGTAAAGAGACCAACGCTCCGCTGACCCGGTTTTCTCTCTGACCTTTTGCTCATAAAAGCAGCCAGAGCTGCTGAACGGTCCAAAGCGGCTCCGCCTGACCTTTATGAGGGCCGTGCAGAGGCCCATCCCGGGCCCCCTGAAGGAGGCCGAGCCCGCCGAGGAGTTGGAGCGAGGCGTCAGAGCCGGGACCAGGTCCAGGAGGTCACCCACACCATTCAGGAACTGGAGCGCGAACAGCGGCAGGGCCTGGGCGAGAGGCACAGATTAATGAAGTGATAGTCTGACAGGCCGCCAACACACACACACACACACACACACCTCCCTGTGTCTGCTTTTGGCCCACTCTGCAGCGCCAGCGTGCAGCCCGTCCAGCTGGGCCAGGATCAGTCCCACATGCTTCCACAGGGGGTCGCTGTTCCTCCTCTGAGCCGCCTGCTCTCTGGCCCAGCTGTCCTGTTTGCTGCGGATCCAGCAGAAATAAATGCGTCACATTTATAATTCACCACGAAGGCCTATTAGGGACATTATAGATAGAAGAAAAAGAAGGAGCAAATTTACAACAACTTAAATTTTTTTTTTAGAAAAAACAAATTTGTTTGAAAGTTTGAAAAGTCAAACTTTTTTACTTTTCAACTTGAGATTCATCTCAAAATTTCAGATTTTTGCCAACAAACTTTCAATTTTTCAAACAGGAATTTCTAGGGTTTTTTAATTTCTAAATTTTAGGCAGCCCTTTTTTGTAACAAAATTTCAACCATTCAAACTCAGAAATTTCTGTTTTTTCTAGAAAATGTCCCAATTTAATCTCAAAATGTTCTCGTTTTTTCTAGCAAATGTTCAACTTTCTTCAAGTTTCTGAGGTTAATTTCAGACATTTCTGAGACTGAAAAGTTTAAAATTTGTCAGAAAAACAATTTACAAATTAACATCAGAAATTTTCTAAGAAAAATGTAGAATTTTTTGATTTTGAAAAGTCAAACATTTTCCACTTTTCTAAATTTTCAGCTTGAGATTAATCTCAAAATTTCGGAGTTTTTTTTTTTTTAGCACATATTTGACTTTTCAAACTCAGAATTTGTTTTGGCTGAAATATACTCCTCGTTTTCTTATTTTCTACCTACAATTCATTCTAATTCCTTCCTTCTAACTCATGTAAAGCACTTTGAATTGCCTTGTTGCAGAAAACGTGCAATACAAATAAAATGGCCTTATCTTAAGATATCATAAATTACTGATCAATGATCGGGAGTAATCGAACCTCATGAAGTGTTTTAAGGGGATTAAAACTCGCTCATCCTTTACCAGCTGAGGAAACATGTTGGTGTAATGGCTGAACATCTGTCTGCAGGAAAGGGAAGAAGAACATCTGGGTGAAGTTTGTCCATCCACTCGTTACAAACTGAACAATACCAGTTTATCTCAGAGTTCACAATTGATTTTATTTGTTGTTTTATTTAGAATATTTAAAATGTCCAGGGTTAAATCTTCATTAGCATTTTAAGCTCATTGATCTTTCAGAATGTGTTCTTGCATTATTATTATTATATTACTTGAAAAATGGTGTCAAAACAACAATATTGTCATTTATCGCAATAACTTCTGGGATGATTTATCTTCCAGGAAATCTGTTGTGACAGATCTGGACCCAAATATTACAATTCAAATGCTGAGATGGATGGAAAATTCAGAATTTCAATAGAAAAAAGAGAATTCTGTTATTTAGTCAAGATTAGAAATAATGTTGATAAAACTCGTGTGTTGTGAAAAAAAACGTCAAATCATTTGTATGATGAAACATCAGCTTTAATCTGTATTCCAGCAACATTTTTGTTTTGTTGTGAGTCAGTTGGTGGGCTCACCCAGCAGTCAGGTAGCCCTCCAGGTAACCGGCCAGGTAAAATGTGATCTCATCGTCCTGCGGCGCTCCTCCAAAGCCGGCCTGGATCTCCAAGACGCCCCATCCAGAGAGCAGCAGAGAGTCGTTGAAGAATCCGCAGGCGCCCCCGTCCCGCGCCATCACCCCCTCCTGCAGGGTCACGCTCTTCTGGGCAGCATCCCAGTTCACCGTGGCCTCTGGGAGATTTACCATTGTACCAGGATGGACAGGGTTACAGGGTTGAGGTTAGATAACACATTATGTAATATAATGTCATGGCACCATTTTAAAGAAAGATATAGCTTTTATTGATTTTATTTGTTTTTTTTATAGATATAAATATAAACTTTTAATACTTTTGAAAGCTGGATTTGACATGGGTACATGTATATTACAATAAAAAATCTCATTTGATTTCATTTATAGGTAAAATATAATTTGTTTTATAAGATTAAATAACAGCTGATGCAAAATAATATTTCTAGTGATTACTAACCTTCTCTAAACACAATTTTTAATTAAAAGTATATGGAAGTAGGACAAACCTTCCTGTTAATTCACATCCAAAAATATTAAATAACTGCATCTAACACATTAGATATTTAATCAGTTCAGTTAGTTATACAACCATAAATGAAGTGCATT
This sequence comes from Girardinus metallicus, assembly GCA_903067095.1. NCBI lineage: Eukaryota > Metazoa > Chordata > Actinopteri > Cyprinodontiformes > Poeciliidae > Girardinus > Girardinus metallicus. The sequence goes on along the minus strand of CAEGAE010021544.1, from coordinate 8,756 downwards.
ACTCACGGTAAGTTTGCGCCTTGCTAATTTGTCTTCCAACTACATCCAGCGATGTCGCAGCAGAGCACAGCAGGACGCACAAACAGATACTCGGTTTCCTCATCATATATGAAGAATATCAGGTTCTGAAAGGAGAATAACACCGAAAATTAGTGCGACGGCGGACAAGAATTCATGATGATAGTCGGCAGATAAATACTTCCCAAGTTGTACGTTAAATAACTAAAATCAAAATATCAAAGTAAGGATGTAAAATTGCGGCCACCCCAGATGGGACTCGAACCCACAATCCCTGGCTTAGGAGGCCAGTGCCTTATCCATTAGGCCACTGGGGCTACGTACGAAAACTCATCGGTGTGATGCTATTTGTTGGTGTAAGTGCACAGCGGGGGTTGCATATTGCTGGGTGTTTGTTGCTCATTTATTTATTTTTTTCATACGACTTATTAACATAATAAAGACGAACTTAAGCAGTTGGATTAGTCACGTTAATGATTTTGCTGTTTATGGTCCTGTTAGGCTCCTGGGCGGTACCATTATCAGGAGGGTTATTCGGATGTTAAGATGCTAAATATTTATATATATATATATATATATATATTACATTATTATTATTTTTTATGTAGCGCTCCTAATATACTGTTTATTACAGAAACATAAAAAAAATATTAGTAGCTGATACTTAAGGTAGGGTTAAAGTTGGGTCATGTCAACGCAGGTACTCCTATTTTAGAGGGATGGTAAATTCCGCGCCTGCGCATTAGGATCCTTGCCTGGAGAGGAGAAAATTTGACGTTAGGGCGTTAATTACATTTTCTCCATGGAGGTAAATATTGTAGGTAACATTTAAAGTTCTTTCAGTCATTTTAGTGTTAAGGTTTATTGTCAGAAATTGGTGTTTCTCTCAGTACGTCTTTGTTGTTCACCTGCTGGAGTAACTTAGTGTCGTTAGCAACGACAAAAACAGGCTGTAGCATCGAGACTTCTGAGTTAAACTCACTGAACATCATCATCATCATCATCATCATCTGTCTCTTAGGACTTTAAAAAATCCCTGATGCCGCTGTTTGGGAATACATTCAGCCCGAAGAAGACTCCGCCTCGCAAATCTGCATCTTTGTCCAGCCTTCATACGGTACCGTCCGAAAAATATGTTCACCTTTCGATCTTTTCATGATTTGTACCGTTATAACCACAAACTTCAGAGTATTTCATTGAGAATTTGGAGTTTACGCTGATATTCCAGAAAATACGTCACCTACTTAATAAGTTCAGTTCAGGTTCAAATTCAAAAAACGTCATTCGTCCCAAAGTTAAATGAAATGTTGTGGTAACTCAACGTGTCGCTGTGGAAGTTTAGTGTTTTATTTGTAAGATATTTAGAAAAGCTTCACATTTCTGCTCTTTTTGTTTTGCTTTATCACATAAAACCCAAATAAACCGCATCGAGGTTTGTGAGTAGTAACTGGTTGTATTTAGTAAATGACTTTTACATGAATAAGTTTTTTTTATGTGCTTCTAGGAGTAATTTTACCACGTTGTACTTTTTACTTTTAACTTTAGTAATAATTGTTTTATGAAGTATTATTATCTACCCACTGAATGAAAAACAGTTTTTATTAAAATGTCAAAAGTTTTTATCGAAAGAAAGTGATTTGGAAAAAAATGTTTTGCTTGATTTTTGTTATTTTTGTTGTATGAATTATTGTAATTTTGGTCCTTAAAATACCAAAATATGTACTCACCTTTATTTTTTGGCTTGTCTGATGTAATTTGTAAATATGAATTGATTGATAATTTGATCAGTTGCTCAGTACTTGAGTAGACTTTTTACCAAATACTTTTTTACTCTTACTATGACGGCTGTCTTTTATTTTACTTACTTACTTTAGCTACATTTTGGGGACTCTGCTCTCCTCTGTTTGCAGTGCTTCATATTATTGTGCCAATAATGTAATCTTGTTTATTTTATCTGGAAAGATCTCGAAACATAAAAAGTTGATCTGATAATAGTTTGGTTGCGTTTCAGTTGGATCGCTCAACAAGAGAACTAGAGCTTGGTCTGGAGTCGGGACCTCCTGCCATGAACTTAGGAGGCCAGAGCTGGAAATTTGAGGACGGACAGTGGATAATGGGTGAGGACGGCTTTTATTCAGACTTATTCTTCTGCATGTGGCCGTTTTCAGACCATGTTAATGTTTTTCTTCAACCAGAATCTGGTGGAAATGCTTCTACTAAGGAGGTGCAGCGGCTTAAGAAACGAAATCTGCAGCTGGAGGAAGAAAATAACCTTCTGAAATCAAAGATTGAAGTTCTGATGGACATGGTGACGCCTAATTTTGTCTTCTCACTATGAAATAATAATAAAGATGATATGAATTTCAAACCCCTGTTAGTTGTTATCCAACCTGCCTCTGTAAAAAAATTTATATTCTATTTTGCACTTTACTTTTCATGTTTTCTGGGTATATTAATAAATTCATTAAAGTATTACATTCTGTAATTTAATTTCTTCTTTCAAGCTGACAGAAACTACAGTGGAGTACCACCTGATGGAGAAAGAAATCGAAGACATGAAAACTCAACACCGAAGAAAAAAATGACAATCCAGTCTAGTTAGATTTTTGTTTTTTGTTGTTTTTTTAAAGAGTTTTTTAAAGATAAAAGGCAGTAAAATAAAAGCACGAGTCATTTTTCCACACAATAAGACATTCAGCTTTTAACAGGATGTAAGTCGATTCAGCTGCTTCCTGTTTTTGTCCCATTTTTAAAATACGACATATTTATTTTCATCTGTGATTATCTCCACATGCAGCTTATTTTTATACACCTTACGTCTAAACTGCATTCAAAAATAACAAACTTATCATTTTCTGTGTTGTCTTTTTTATATTAATTCTAAATGAAAAACCTGGACAAACGTTTTAATTTTATTCTGTTTTGGTGCTTTTTTTTTTTTTCTTGGCTTTGGAAACAAAAGACAAATTAAAAATGTTTGTTTTTGTTAAAAAAAAATTGTTGGAAGAATTAATAATAATAAAAATAACCCCGTCATTATTTATTATAAATATCTAGAAGACGCACTGCTACCTGTGCTGCAATATCACTGTTTCCTTTTTTGCTGTTTGGATTTCAAAATAAAATTTATATTCAGTATAAAATATCATTTAATCTGTGATCTTTTCTGTTTTGGTGCCTTTATATATAAATATAAGTACATAAATAATTTAGTAATATTTAACTCCATCGCAGTCTGTGCAGCGATGAGGTTAGTCCTTGTGCAGAAATATCTCACATATTGTTTTATTAAATAATGCTCCAGATGCAGATTATCTGGTCTCTGAATGTGTTCCTCTGTGGTTTACTCAGGTTAAAGTCTCCATCCATGTTGTGTGTTTTTCTTCTCCTGTTTGCTTTGGTGGAGTCCAAATGAATGCCGACACTATAACACACTTTTCTGAGCGAGCAGAGGATTTCTCCTGATTTGATCTGACTCCAGGTCATTATTTTTTCATTATAGGAGTAATGATAATATTATGCAAAATATAAGGAGTGGAAAGTACAAATATTTCTCTTAAAATGTGGGGAGTTAAAATAAAAAGTTGTCAGAAAGAGAAATACTTAAGTGAAAATCAGTACAGTAAAGAAATACTTTTACTTTTTTACTTTATGGCTCTGTTTAATGGCCCCACAGTATTGATTTGACCACAGCCTGATCAATATCTCTCTATATTTTGTGAATGGGCTGCTGGAGGCGGTGTCTCCTAATCTGATTGGAGGATTCTCAGCTCAGTCTGCACAGCGATTGGGTTAGTCCTCACTTTTGCGCATGCGCCGATACCATCGAGTAGGTTGACAGCGCGAGAGACAAAGTAGCCTTTTCTTTCAGCACCTTCATCACAGTCTTACTGTCTTCTGTTTGACTCCTTGGATGGTTCGTTGACTTTTTCTTCTTTGGAGTCTTTACCAGGAAACAATGCCGCGCGGTGGTGAGTATATTCTTCTGTTCCGACAGCTAAAAGTTTCATAAAATCAGTTCAACTCGCACATGTTTAGCTGTTAGCATGTTAGGTGGCTAACATGTCACAGATATTATTTAAGATAAAATTATAATTTCTAAAATGTGCCGATGAAGCCGACATAAAAAGCTAAGATAGATGTTATATTTTACCTTTTTAAATTGTACGTTTTATGTGTATAATTACTTTTAGCAAGATTAGTTTAGCGCTATTAGCTTACGTGAACATTTAGGTTGATGACCCCTAGTGGACGAACGGTAGGGTTGCATAATGAATCACAGATGTTATGTGACGTTGTCTCAACATGTATTTAATCCAAACGACTTTAGGATCATTTATCTGTCTACAGCAGAGATGTTAGCAGTAATCTTCAGCCAGCATCACAGTTTATGAAACTTCACACTCCAGTTTTATAAACCTTGTGTGAAACTGAGCTGATTTCAGCTCAAAGATAAATAAACTTAATAATCCTGATGAACATTTGGTTTTGTTTTAATTTATCAAGCAATTAGTTTGTTGCAACAGGCCTAGTTAAACTCTTCAGAGAGTCATTGTGGATGATGATGGCTGTTAGCAGGAAAGATCTCCTGTAGCAGTCAGTATTACAGTGAACTTACAGAAGACTCTGACTAAAAACACTCACTTTTGTCATTTTTTGTATATTTTAAAATGTCCTTCAGTGCAGATGAAGGCGCCTACAAATAAAATGTTTTATTATTAGACCTATCGCAATAATTAAATCACATGATAAATTAAAATGAGCTCAATAATATCCATTTGTATAATTTAGCAAGTGGGTGTTTGGATGTTGGATTTTCTGCGCTGAAGCTCAGCTGGTGTTTGTTCATACAGCGTTACTTCATACACAGTGATGATTTCTCTAAATCCTGCAGGAAAAAAGGGCCACAAGGGCCGAGGGAAGCAGTTCAGCAACCCGGAGGAGATCGACCGACAGATGAGGCTTCAGAGAGAGAAGGTGAGTGAAGGTCCTTCGGCAGAAAGAACCAGATTTCCTGTGAAGCTCGTCTGCAGACGTCTGTGGTTTGACAGGAGGAGAGCGGTGGAGCAGAGAAGGAGAGCTCGGAGTCAGAGGAGGAGAGCAGCAGTGAAGACGAGTCCGAGGTGAGCGCACAGCGTTTACTGGAAACTTTGATTCACTTCACTTTATTTTGGTAAATGACCAACTTTACACACAGGAAACAAAAACAAAATTCTGCTTTACAAACCAGAAAAGGAAACGGCTGAAGCCGAGGATTATACAGTAACTAAAGATTTCTCCTGTCCATTTACACTTTTATATTTAAATATGTACGTATACACAGACATTACTGACATACAAAATGACATAATACATTTACATTTACACAGCAGCATTTGATCGTTTATCATTTTACACTTTAAAGCTCATAATTTGAGCTCTTCATTCAGTTCATCTAACAACTGGAACTCATCTAAACGTTACTGGACTTTTTTTCTTTAACTTGTTCAAATATAAACAAAACCTCAAAATATATTTATTCTCTCTTAACGTAAATCATTTCTGAATTCCAGGAGGAAGGTCGAAGGTTACGGGACAAAAACCCCCAAAAATAACCTAAAAACAGGCAAATAAAGCAGCCCGACTTTTTTTCTTCTTCTTCTTTTGTAAAATGAATATTTATTGTAGTTCTAAAACCTGAAAATGATTTTTATGATGGTGTGTTAGAAATTATAAAAAGTAAATTTCAGCCAAAAATCATTTATCTAGTTTTCTACATAAATGTTCAACTTTTGGATTTTTTTTTTCTGTAATTTCCAAGATTGTTGTTGAAAATTTCTGAGTTTTTTATTGTGGAAATTTACTATGTATTTTTTTTTAATCTTATTATATTTTTCTATCTTTGATGGCCAAAATTCGCCGTTGTAAATTTTGCTGTATTCAGAGAAAAGCATCCAGTTCCAGTTTCTTCTGCGCTCTATTGAACAAATTTGTTTCCAGTACGAAAAACAGGATTTGAGAAACTTTCTTTCAAAATGTTTCCCGTATTTACCCAAGTTTAATAAATTAGATAAAAGCTGATTTGGTGAATCATTTCAGTGAAAGTCCCTGTTACTAAAGCTTGGTTATAAAAAGACAAACACTCTGTGTTGTACTTTATATTTTCCTTTGTAAGAAAATTACAAATTAAAAGTCTCCGTCTGCATCTACATTTTATATTTGTATCTTCTTTAAACTTCAGTTAGGCGTCGCACAAAATCAGCCCAAGAGCCACAAACGGCTCCCGAGCCGCAGTTTGGACACCCCTTCCTCAAACATTATCTCCAGTATTTCTACATATATAATGTCTTTCAGTTTTAAAGTTCAATTTTGAATCAGAAGTTTGTTCACTGTTTCACAATATTGTGCTGTAACCGTTTGTTTTCCACACCCAGTCTAGGAAGAGGAGCGGAGTGGAGGGCCTCATAGAAATCGAGAATCCAAACCGAGTTTCTCAGAAGAGCAAAAAGGTGGCAGAGGTGGACGTGAGCGCGCCCAGAGAGCTGAGCCGCAGGGAGAGGTAGGCGCCGCGTTCCCGCCCCCAGAGTCGCTCTGCGGCGCCGCCGCCGCTGAGGCTTTCCCTCCTTCTGCTCCTCAGAGAGGAGATCGAGAAGCAGAAATCAGCGGAGCGCTACAGGAAGCTCCACCTGGAGGGGAAGACGGAGCAGGCCAGGGCCGACCTGGCCCGGCTGGCCATCATCAAGAAGCAGAGGGAGGAGGCCGCCAGGAAGAGAGGTGCAGAACTTTAGCTGCAAATCATCAAACTTTCACTAAAGGAATCCTGTTATTGACTATTTAGAAAGAAAATTAAAATGTTGATTTTCTTTTTAAAAAAATATAATTATTTGATTCTTTTTAATATTTTTCTAATATCATATGAAAAACATTTAAATGAAATAAAATAAATTTATACATTAAAAAAAAAGTAAAACATTGTTTTAAATTAGAAATTGGGGATATTATTACTTCACTGATTCAGGCTTTTTGTTTTTCTTTGGTAACTTGCTGCAGCTGAAAATAAGTGTCTACTAATATTACTAGCTTTTGATATTTTCTGCCAATTTTCTAATTGTCTGAATATTTTTGCCAAACTTAATTTTATTTCTTGTTCTGTCGTTTATCTACCTGTGATGTTGTGAAGCTCTTTGGTCAACATAGTAAATAAATATGAAAAATCTTCAGTTAATTGATTGCTAAAATAATCGTTTGCAGCCAAATTCAGAAGCCACATAAAAACCATGAAAGATAAAATAGTATTAAAATCGATGTGACGGCTTCCTGTGGGTAAACTCTGCTTCTTGTTTTGCTGCAGCTGAAGAGGCCCAAGCTAAGCGTTAGCGCCTGCTAAGCGTTAGCGCCTCACCTGGAGCATCACACATTTCAGACTCAGGGGAACGGAGGAAGCAGACGGACGGACGGACGGACGGACAGCGTCTCCTGAATGTCCCTGTCCTCCGGGGACATTCTGGGACAGCATGGACAGAAAAACGGGTGAAGCAACGCCGGAGGAGGACGGATGCAACGTTTGGAGAAAAACCTCCGAGTGTTTCACAGCCTCTTCCTTATTTCTCACCAGGGTTTTTACGTCTAAAGCTGCTAAAAGTTTCATTCCTTTGGATTCACAAATATTTCCCTATTGATCTAACTAAAGTTTTATAGTGAGGACTTTTATGCTCTTTTGTTTTCCAAGTCAAGCCGCTGATGCAGAGACGACAGGAAACTGTTATAACAACGGTCTGCGGTTTATTGTATTGCAGGTTTAAATGTCATGAAATAAGTTTCTTATTTCATAAACAGTTACTATGAAATGTTGCTTTAAGTTTTTTTTGAATAAAACAAGATTATTCTGGTTTTGTTTCATGAGGATTTCCTTCATTTTAAAACAGATCTAAATAAAAACTTTGGGCTTCCTTTCAAAAGCATGTACAAAATTTTGACATGTTTGGTTTATTTAGATATTTTCCACCTTCACTCACCCAGAAACAAGTTGCTTTGCAGGTATAGAGTGCCTTATAAAAGTATTCACAACCCTTGAGTTCTTTTATGAAGTGAAGATTGCCAAATTACAATATATAAATGACTTATGAATTTATTTAAATCTCAAGAATTTCTTAAAACAGAAAAATTACAAATTTATTACATTTAGAATTATATGTACCTGATTTAAATGTATTGATTTCATTTTAAAGTATAGATATATATATTTTTTCATAACTGACTAAATTTCATATTCCTTCGCTGAAGCACATCAAAAATACATTTAATATAAATTTAAACTGTCAACTTCCTCCTTCAAACTCAGTGGGTGGGATTATGATGACTTCTGCAGATGAGCTGACCTCTGATTGGCTGTTTGTATGAGGACCTTGACGTCTGATTGGCTGCTTCACACAGCAAGTTAAGCCAACTTCTTCCGAGTAAGCTAGAACTCCTTCAATAGCTTCGCTGTAAAGTTAAGAAATAAGTTAAATACAATAATTAAATTGCTCTAATTTAATTCATACGAACTCTGGGTGAGCAACTCCAACCTTTATATTCCTGGTTTGGTCTGAAATATCGCTAATAAGTTCACGAGCGAATGTTAGCTGGTGTTAGCTAGTTGGCGGTGCTAACAAAAAATGCTAACGAAATTAAACTTGATCCGGTCTGAAGTCTGTGGCAGTTTCCTCCACATATATATATTAATAGAGTTAATATATATATATATATATATATATATA
>CAEGAE010021532.1:0-42051 GCA_903067095.1 Girardinus metallicus | reverse complement strand
CACTTTAAATGTAACTCCTCTCTACTGTGTGTATGTCTAAATTTACAAAGTTTCTGCGATGCTGCAGAAGGATGTCTGATTCTCCTTCGAGCTGAGATGAACCCATTCGGGGTGTTTGGCAATTCTTTTAAGAATTTATTGTAGCTTAAAGAAAATCTCAAGAGTGGACATCAGCTAGAGTGACCAATACGATCTGCAGACAAAACACTGAATTTTCAACATTCACTATCAAACCACATTTAGTTCAATTCACTGTTTTAAAACAGCACAATTTCAATTTGATCTAAGAAATTTGAATGAAGCAAGATAATGATGGTTTGTGACTTGATATCTTAATAAACCTTTACTTTTATTATGAGCCTCAATGTAACATAAAAAGTCTGTCATATGTGCTTATCAATCTTTCAGCAGTGATCAGAAAAATTTGTTTTCTGCATTATTAACAAAAAATACAAATTAAATCCTTTTCACAGACAACTGTAGAACTGCTCATATATGACAAATTACTATCTTACATTCACAAAAGCTAGTCTGTTATAATAATTAGAACTGTAAAACATCTTTGCTATGGTAGGAGAAATGCAATCACCCCAAAAATAACATTACATGTTCACCATGTAGCTGTAGCATTATCAAACCAGTGGTTAATATTTATTTTGATTTTAATTTGCAGACCTCTGAACAGTTTCCTATTATATCATAGCTTACATTAATCTCTTTGTCAGAGGAAAGGATTATATTGGTCCCTTCACATATCAGCATGCTGTGTGTTTCTAACTTAATGTCACACTGTCATAGTGCTCTTCAAATAAGACTCCATTTAATTATGTGTTGAATGTAATAATTATTTAAAATGTGAAACCATAATAAAGGAAAGGAAACTGAAGAAGCAGTGAGTCTTGCACTTAATACTAAATATGCTAACATAAAAATTTGCATGAATATTTTGCTGATTTTTTTTTTGTTGCCCCAGATTATTCCACTCCCACCTCCATGTTTGACAATTGGCTTGAGATCCTTTTTCTGAAATTTGTAAGTTTTATGCCAGATGAATGGCACCTTTGAATAAGTTTTACTTTTGCCTAGTCATTCCACAGAATAGTTTTCCAAGAGTCTTGGACATCTTGAACATCAAGATGTTCTTCTGAAAAAAAAGAAAAGAAAAAAAAAAAAACAAACAAAAAAAAACCCTTTATAATCATTTTGCTGTTTTGTGATTGTCACCTTAAAATGATCCCATGAATGCTGTCTTTCATTTTGACTCCTGAATCATCAACACTGACTAACTGAGATAACTGAGGCCTCCAGTACTCTAGATGCTGTTGTGAGTTATTTTGTGGCCTCCTGCATGAGTCCTTTCTGCACTCTTGGAGTAATTTTGATAAGCCAGTCACCTTTTGGATGGTTCACCACTCTTCCTTGTTTTCTCATTTTGTGGACTTATGTGGCTCACTGGAGTCCAAAGACTTAAAACTAAGCTTGCAACACTTTTCAAATCGATAAAAGCTAGTAACATGTTTTCATCTGTTTTAGAATTTTTTTTAGATTGGGACAAAACTTGTAACCTCTTAAGCTATTTTACCTACCTAATATTGTCAGACTTTGGTAAAGTAATTTATTTAGTCTAAACCCATGGTAGCCAATAAACGAAATCAAAAACTTTTCATATTAGCTTTGATTATTATTTGTCTTAAATCTTTTTGAGCTGCAGTGTAACAGAAATGCTCTGAACTCTTTCTCACAGCACATTAGAAATGGTAGAAATATAACAAGGACACATCTTTGAATTTGAATCCAGCAAGAATGTCCTAGGTTTGAGTCCATTGGGGGTCTTTGTGCATGGAGTTTGCTTCTTCTGCCTGTACAAGTGGGGTTTCCTCCAGGTACTCTGGTTTTGTCCCACACTCCAAAAACCTGACTATTAGGTTAATTGGTTTCTTTAAATTGCTCTCAGATGTTAGGTGATGTGTGTGTGGGCGTAGGTGTGTGTGTGTGTGTGTATGCATGACTGTTTGTCCTGTGTGTCTCTGTGTTGTCCTGTGATGGGTTGGCAGCATGTCCAGGGCATACCCTGCCTTTCATCCATTAACAGCTGGAGATACCCACCAGTTCCCTCATTGCCCTGCAACTACATGTGAGTTTAGAAAATATATGCAATTATAATGAACTGCATTTGGTACTACTCTCATTTTTTACTCAGAGGGCGTAATCTTACATTTGTTGTGAGCCACCGCTTCATAAATACACCGATTGTCTTGTACAGTCACCTCCGGATCTCCCTCAGTGGCTGCTCTGTGTGGAGTAATGCGACAGTTGTTGGGTACAAGCGTAGGTCAAAAAGATAACAAGGACAAAGAAGCAGGCAGTATTTTATCAGAGTGTCAGGCACTTAATGTTTATGTGACACAGCATAGAATAAATCAGTGACCACAGCACAGCCTGCTTTATTAATACACACAGAGCAGAACATGGTTGATATGATGCAGAGGCACAGCAGCATGTTGCACTATCAGCTGGGATTCACAGCAAAGCAGGAAATGTTTATCTGATGTTTCCACATGTTTGAGAAAGATTTATGAAAGTGAGGTTGAGAAGCATCACTGGTCTAAATACTCTGCGTCAGTTCTGTCTGAGAAGAAACCAACAGTAAAAATTTGTTCATGTTGATGTGTTCCCATCTTTACTGAGGCTCAGGACCCACACGGAATCAGTTCCCTAAAATCAGCTCAACTAGTTCACAGGGCAAGACTTTTGTGCCGATTTTTGGTCAGTTTTTCCCCTTTGAACAATCAGATTATTGGAATGGCTCTTGAGATATTCCTGTCATGTTGTGATCTGGTTCACTCGGAAAGATGTCGGGATATCCAGCATGTTGGATTGTCTATACTTGTTATCACAGCGTGTGTGGTGTTCCCTGTTGGATGTGACGTGTAGCCAATCGGAAATTTTAATTTTCCCACCGTGTTTCCATCAAGGTGGGAAAATTAATATACACAGAAGATAAAACAATTGCCACTGTGAACCAGAAAGACCTATGGACGCTGGAGACATCTGTGTTGTTTTTTCCCCAATATTCCAGTGCTTCTTCACAGTCTGCCATGTTTGTTTAATCTGACCTCATGTTTGGTCTCAAGAGGTTTTGTGGAATTTTCTATCTGATATCTAAATGTTGGCGAGTGAAATCAATTTGTATGTGGTGTGTTGTTCCTGTTGCATGGCTGGATGCCACACATTTTTCGACAAACCTGGTAAAACTAAGATTTTTTTATTGTCGTGCGTGGTCTCCTAGGTTTGAAAATTGTCTGATAATTAAAAAAACCTTACGCGTGAACCAGGTATGACTTGAAGAGCAACTGCTTAACTCTGTCCCCATCCCAACACACCACATCAGAATAGTTTTAGGTGTGTGATTCACAGTTGCTTTTGAGCAGGAATGTCTGATGTTTTATAAGAACAAGCATACCGCTTACACATACAGATCTCATATAGTCAAGGATTATCACTACAGGATGATTACAGTGACAATAACAGTCCTATAAATCACTGATAGCTGCCTCTAAGCCTCTGTTTCTTTATGCAGCCTTTATGATCCTCCGACAGCTGGGGTCGGTTTGAGCCAGACAGGTAGCATGATGTCAGCAGGTCATGCTGCATCATAATATCTGTTCTTTCAATCCAGTATTATCCGACGACTGAGACAAATCCTTTGCCCGGCGCAGATCGCTGGTGGAACCGCTGCACATCTGATGACGGTGTCCCTGTTTTATCCACCTCAGTGCAGACGCTTTAACAGGTCAGAGTGCTTCTGTTGGTATCAGCTGCTGTGATCAGGTTATCAAAGACCTCTGCAGATGGTCAGGAGGCATCTGATATTGTCACACACATGCACAGTTCTCAGCAGGTGTGCGTGTGCACGTGTTGAGGGATTAAACAGAATTTTAGCTTTGATTTGGATTAAACAGAAACTATGATTAAAATGTCTCTGAGATTGCAAACTGCAGCACAAATGTGTTGAGAGTCAGGTGTGTGTGTGTTTGTGGCCTTGTTTTTGATATATTGTAAGAACCATTTTCGCAATACATACACTATTTTGGGGACCTACTGTTATTTATGGGTTCCAAAGCTCGGGTCACATAAGAATTAGTTCTGTTTTCGGGTTAGAGGTTAGGTTTAGGACTAAGGTGTAAATTAGGTTTTGGTGAAGGGTTACCCATGTCAGGTAATGGGTAGGATTAGGGTAAGGGTCAAGGATAGGCTATACAATGAATTAAAAATGAATGGAAGTAAATGCTAAGTCCTAAACATTGTTTTGATGCCTCAGTGCATCCAGATACAGATGTTAAGGCAGTCATATTGCAAATAAAGCATTGAAAATTTACTACAGGTCCTGAGCAGCAGGACTCCTATAACAGTGAAGTGCACAAACTGAATAATACAGGAAAGAGCAATGATGACAGAAGAACTGCCTTTAATTCTAGTGTCTTATTTAACCAACAAGCCATTTACTATGTACAATATTAAAATAACAATTACCTTTAACACATTACCCCTTTTACATTGGTTTCCTTCATACAGATAAATACCACAAAGGTATAGTCTGTAAACAGAATTACACAACTATTCTTAAAGATATGCTACATTTAGCTGCATATTAACTCGTCTGAACTTCAAAATGTACTCTAACAATAATTATCATCAACAATACAGCCAAAAGACTTCCAACAAATGTACAAATTAACATGACATTTTACCAAATTCAAACCTTGGAATTCCCACGCTTAATGAACAAATAACAGTGTCTCTCTGACTTTAGGTTTGGCTAGATTCACTTCACTCTCAGGCTTCCAGCCTTACAAGCTTTGAAGTGGGTGGACCTACTTGAGCATGAGTATAAATATTCTTTCTTTGCCATGTAAAATAATATGCCAATCAGTTTGATTGGCATAAATAATCTAAACCAAAAGATGAAAGAATGAGTTTCTGTGATTTGTTGATTCACATTACTTCAGCATAGAAACTTTTAAAACACCTCTTACCGAGCTTTGTTTTTTAGCTTTAAACCTGGCTAATGTAAAGATGAAACACTAGAATTACACTCAATATAAATTATTAATATAGTCTTGATGATTTTACTTCCCCCCTTTCCATTTATCCAAGCCTGATTACCCAGGTTTCACCTCCTTCTCCTCCACGCTTTCCTCTATCAACTGAGGTGAGGGATTTTGAGTCTCCTCTGATATCAAAGCTTGATCCTTCTCTTGAGCAGACAAATGAGCACGGAGGAAGAGGAGGGAAGTCGGGTAAACACAGGGATATGAGACGAAGAGATTGAAATGCAAATGAAGCATCGGACAGGACGCGCAGCCCGGTGGCAGCGCTCGTTGTTTACCAGCGTTAATACATTCATGACCATCAATCCAGAAAGATGCGTGCGTGTTGGAGAGTTCATCTCTGAGATGAGGCACCGCGAGGTTTGAAGGAAAAGTTGCACCTGTGTTTATCGGAAGTGGATACCTGGATGAAATGAATATTAATGAAGACAGCAACACAGTTCAAAGATGGAGCTTTTCTTTAGCCAAATGGCAGGATCAAGCTTTAAAAATGAAAGAGGTTAAATTTTGCTAATAGAATATTAAAATACTCATTTAGCTTAAAGAAGCAAAATCGACGGCCGCTGCTAAATCTGCATTTTTCTATTTAATTATTGCAAAAGATTATGGATGCAGTGGTCACATGGAAGCAATTGAGATCAACGTCAAAACAACAGACAGGACGCCATTGTGAGTATCAGGAATCCTGATAGTCCAACCAGCTAATCCTTTTGGACTCCAGGTTTCTCATTAATGTATTCGCACAAACTCGCATGTGCTGCCAGCTCAAATTACTCCGTTTGAATTCAGCTCGATTACAGAGTTCACCATTTTAAAACCTCTGAAACCATTTCAAACATGAGGTGGTTTTCTTGTAGCATCAACTTGCATATGTTTCAGAAAATGAATAACTATTTTCTCAGATATTGTTGTTTTTTTGGTTGCTTTTTTTCTCTTTTCGTCCTCTGACGACTTGATCCAATTATACTTAAGCTCAACTTGGATTGCCAGATGACAGGCTTGCCTGGGCTGGGATTGCTAAGTAATGGATGAGTGTCTGTGACTGAATAATTTGGAGTTTTTTGAAATGGCTTGTTTTCCAGACACCAAAAAACATTAACATACTGCATCAACATACACAGCATCAACATAAAAATCTTTACCAATTCAGGAGTTGTAGGAGTGCACTTTATATTTTATGAGGTTATTGGCATTTATTTAGTAGCAACAAACACTATTGTGTTTATAAGCAAAACTTTCTTTTAAAAAAGCTTTTATTTTAGTATCCTCTATTTTGCTTTTTAATGCAGGCCTTTTATATATAATAGGACAATATATTTTGTGCTGAGCTTGATATACCTAAAAGTCTTTTTGCTAATAGAGCTCTAGTGTGCTTGTCAAGTTTACAAGCCAATGTTGCCATTGAAATTCTAGTGTTTCATCTTTACAATGTTTGAAAAATGCCTGCCGTTTACTTGGTCTCCCCAAACTGAACCCAATTTAAATGAGCACAGTCATGACTGCTGTATTAAATATCGTTTAAAATTACTGGGATGACTTTTTGAAGTATATGTACTAAAATGGCAACTTCTGGTGATACTATAGAACATCCAAAATGTTTTAAAACATTCTACTAAACCCTATACCATATAAAGCATATAAAATGCTTGAAGCGAGCTTCATCACAGTGTGTTAGTCATTTTTGTTGTGTGCAGCTGATCAATATTTTATGCTGCTCTAGAATATTAATAAGTTGTTTGAAGCCTCTTTTTTTTTTTCAAATGTTCCTCTTAAATTGATCTTGGTTTATAAAAACTGTTCAGTTTCTAAACATATGGTGTTTGTTGCACCGGAGTAGTTTATCAGCTTTTGTTGTTCTCCCCCAAGCTTTATTGCATCCTTGTGTGAAATAGTACAGTAAATTAGTCTTCTTTCATCTGAAGATGGCAACATGCTACAAAGCATACAGTAAATGGACAAAGCATAGTTTTCCATTTAATCCTGAGGCAAAACAGGATTAAAAGGGTTTAAAAGGCTTCTCATAATTTTTTACTGTATAGAAAATAACAGTAAAGTTAGTATACTATAGACTTTGCCTACAAACTTAATATCCAGGAAGAGATGTCTTAAGTTTTTATCCTCTTCTTCCCAAAACCTTTATGGGTACAAGAGTGAGAGTATTTGATTTTTCTGCTGAGTAAGGTAATGCCAGTTTGAAAGATTTTGCCGTTAAACCAATTAACAGCTGCTGGTATGGAAATCTGAAGTATATAGATACAGTAGTATCTACCAATCTATCACCACTGAAGGATTCTTAGCTACATCTCGGATATCATCTCACTGAATTATCTCGGTTCTCAGTATTTACCTTGTTATATAGATCTATTAGAGGCTTTGGACACAATTTGACCATGATGAAAATCACTCTGGTAGGAACATTGAAACTTAATGATGCTGTATATGCAAAATACAAACACAAATGCTACTCAAATGTCACAAGGACCCAGTAATGGGTTTTTGCTATCTTACACTATGCAATGCAGGCACTCTGTCAGCACTGATGAAGATTACCTCGACTCGGCTGGCTTAATGCTTGGAACAACCTCAGCTGGCAGCAGCCTGACATAATTTCTGATTAATTAAGCTAATATCTATTGGAGCACGTTGAGGCACTCAAAGCCTGTGGAAGAACAAATAAACTTTCATATGTAGAAAGTTGGGTAATCGAGTATGAAGGGAATATAAAGCAAAAAGTACTGTCATTCCAGTATTCACTAATAAAACGGGTTGGATGAAAAGTGACATATAGTTCAAAACTTGATCTTTCTCACAATGTTCTAAAATTCTTCAACTCCAGGTTAACATAAAAAGCCCTTTTGATAGGCCAAAGAGTGCCAAGCGAAGAAAGTTTATAAGCACCTTTATCTAAACTTAACTAAATGCAAACTACAGGTTATCTCAGCATCAACATTACATTTTTTTCTACCTTTACATGTCTCTCCCTAAGCAATGTCCTCAGAATCTGAGGCATCCCAGTGGATATGTCCCTTTGTCATGTTTCTTTAAAACATGATAAAACCAGGTCATATTAGTCTTTGATGCCCTGTTCTTATGAAAGGTAATGATTGCTTCTGATGATCACTTTGACCCAGCAGTGATCATTAGAAAGTTCCCAAAATGGAAAAGTCACACGTCTCCCTACTTCTTTTTGGCCTCTCTTAGATCCTCGTTGCTGCATAAATCAAATTCAGGTTATTTAGGATTATGAATTATAAGTTGGTCATTTCTGCTATTTTTCACCAAATGTAACCATTTTAAAATAATCATAAATTGACCTCTGTGTGACCTGAGCAGATAATTAAGGAGAATTATTTAGGAAACTCCGGTAATGAACTTGAATGCCTGATGTGAAGAAATTGCAAATCAGCAATCTGTGTCTGTTTAACTGTTCATGTGTTGAAAGAGCAGCTCATGAACCGTGGCAGCACTCTCAGGTTCATTAATAACACTTATCTGTGTAAAACTAAAATGAGCCAAACATCCTGCAAGTGAACTCATTTAGGATCTTCAACCGACTCAGCATCAGAACAAAGAAATTAAGATCAGGATTAAACCCTAATTAGAATGTCTTAAATTTGCAAATAATTCTTTAGTTTTATTTTTATTTGGTCCGATTTATTTTTTTATGAACTATCAAAATGATACATTAATATGCTTTGAAAACCTAAATTCAGATAAGTCAAGAAAGTGCAAGTAAGCTACAATCTCAAACTGAGGAGTAAAACCCTTTCACTGCTTTTACATTCTTTTAGAGATTTGAACCATTAAGACTTAAATGTAATAGAAATTGTAAGCCTGATAAAAGCTAAGTTGGTTCTTTCTTCTGCTTTAGGTTGTAAGTGCACAATGAACATCTCTGGAATCAAGAGCTTTTCTATTTTTACTTATGACTTCATGAGATGAGACCATCTGAATTATGCATTATTCTGGAATGTGCAGTGAAGTTACATACATCTGCTTTTTTAGGCCATGGGGGCGTTAAGAATATGAGCAGGATTGGAAGTTAAATTTGAAGTTCTAACAGGACAAAAATGCCAATCTTCTTCATTTGTAGAACTTCATTTGTACTACTTAAATGTAGTGGCATAGCATTCAGCAGTACTCCAGAATAAATGTTGATGTCAAAGTTAGATGTTGTGTTAAATGAGTTGCTGTTGTATTAGAGAATTTAAAATGAGCCAATTTAGACACCTTGATGTTCTCAAATCTTTTTTTTGTATTTTGAGGTACTTCCTGATAGACTACATTTCAGTTTTCACTTATTCTACAGAAGTCGTCCCGCCTATTCCGAATCACCATTTAAAACCAACCATGACAAATTTAAATTGATGCAATTTAAATTTAATCTCAGCGGGCTGTTATGTCGCTCTGAACCAATCTGCGACCTCCTCTCTGTGTTGCGTGTGGTTTGATGAGGTTCGGCCTGACCTGGGCAGCGCTGATTCGCCTCGTACGTCCAAGCTGCGCCACGCCGCTGACAGTCCTGATGCAGATCCAGCCGAGGCACCGTAGATGAGAGAATCCGTGTCAGCCTCATTACGCAGAGCTCATGAATTCTCATGAATGTTTCATCAGGGTAGAGTTATTAGAGGCTGAGAGACCTGGGCTCGGATAGGGAATATGCACATATTTGTCCATGTCTATACTGTATGTGTGCGTTAGTATTGAATCCTATCTGCATTTTGATGGCTTCATAGTATCCTTTGTTACTCAGGAGGAACAAGTGGCTTTTGGTCTTAATGCCAACTACTTTCTCCTCCACTTCCAATGTTCAAAATTCACTCTGTTGAAGGCTTTTGATGCAGCACGGTTTTTAACAGTTTGTGCAAGATCTGCTCCACCTATTTTTCATCCTCGTTGAACTCATCTCTATTAAACATCTCCTTAAGGAGATTATATGATAAATGTATTGCATCAGTCCTTTTTTAAGTTTGGGTTTCCAAACTAAAACCCAGTAAATAAATCACTGTGTGCTAATTCACTTTTTAGAAATGTTCCATTAGTTTGATGTCTACAGCTGACCCATTAAAGCCCTGATGAATGGATTTCTGTTGCTTCAAGACAGAAAGAAATATGACTGTAGCAGCTGACGGCAACAACAGAGTGTCGACAAAAAAACAACCCAGTCGATTGTTTCCTGTTTTCCCCTTGAAATCAATCTGTTTGCTTTATTCCACTTTGGGGAAACTTCGTTTTGGACTTTTTTGTTTCCATCATGCAGGCCTGATTTTGATAAAGGAGAAACCGAGCGGGGCAGGAGAACCTCCGTCATCGTCTCGGTTAGATGCTTGTACCGGCACTCAGACGACCTCATAAGTATTTATGAATGCATTCCTGATGCAGCTTTTAAAATGCCGTCTACGCAGCACTTAACCACAGCATCATTATACAGAGCAATGCTTCCCCTCTATTAAAACAGCTGATAATGACGCAGCAGCTATTGGCCATTACTCTGAGTGACCCAAATGGCATTTCAAGTGAGGCTCTTAAAAGTCGCCATCTTCCTCTGCAACCCAAATGCTAAGAAACACTATAAGGAATTTGCATGTTTTTTACTTATGCTTGAAAAAAATGTAACATTTAAGAGTTTAAACTTGATCTCTCATCTCAATTGATCCAGTAACCTTAGGAGTTGAATACGTTGATAAATGGAAAAAATACTTAGCTACACCGGGTTAAGGTTTCATAACTGCTGCAGGCTGTTTTTATATTGCCCAGAGATCTGAAATTCAGCAGTAAAATGCAGGGGAAAAAAATGCTTGATGAAGCTTTAAATGGTAGCTCAAACTCATTGTTTTATGCATAACTGCTCCTTCCATCTGACTTCAGCAAATTAGTTCCTTAATCCACTGAACTTAATCTACAGTCTGAGAAATTTACAGGGTGTGTCAGGGTCTAAATGTTAAAGCTCCAACAGCGGGAAAAAACAAAAACGGCATAATAATTTTGCTTAGATCATTAGTCAATGTACAGACGAGGAAAGACGCACACAGAGTCACACACCCACACACACGCAGACACACACTGTTCAAGAAACAAACAACAGCCTTAGGACGAGCCAAGCCAGTGGATGAAAAATGAGTTGGTGAGGAAGAGGCAGGAGTCGAAGATGGAAGTCTCTCGCTGTAATAGCTAGTCTGTGTCTCCTTGGGCTGTATGTGTTTGACTGCAGCTACATGTTCATGTTCTGGTTAGTTCCCTAAGAAGTGCTGTTTTATCATGTTTGTCCAGTTAGTCGGTGATGGTATCGGACCAAGCAGTGCCTTTAGGTGAACATTGCATATGGCTCATCATTATACAATGTTCTTTACCTACAAGTAACAGTAAAGGAAAGGCAGTATTGTCATTAGCCTAAAAGAACATGTTTAGCAAGGTTTAGTTGAGGAAGTTGATTTTTCTTTTTGCTTGGGAGCAAAAGTGTCTTTTTTTCCTTAACTCCAAGTTCTTTTTTTCTATCAAGTTGTATACTCTCAACCAGCCTGTTTACTTTGTGCAGAAATGTGAACAAACAAGATGAATAACTAATTTTGAATCCAATACACACGGTATGGTAATTTTTTGTTTGCACACATGTGCGAAAGTCATTTCTTGTTTGTATTTCTGTCATGTTACCTACACCCTGAACAAATACACATTGGTAGCAAGATTGGATTCCTATGCGTCTCTCTGTTTGGCCTACGTCAAGTTTAAGTGAAGTGATGGCAGGATGCAAGACACAAAGGAACAGCCTTCACCTGTGTGGCAGCCAATCTTGGAGGAAGAAGATAGCTTTTGGAAGGGATCATAGGTCATGGATTATTAGTCTGCTGGTGGCTCATGAGATCAACTTGTGATAAATTACCTTCCAGGGGATCAGCATAAGCAGTCAGTTGTTATTAGAGGGACTAATGCTCCATTGAACCATTTCAACTGCATACTCCTTGTTGCGTTTTGTAGAGTTCATCCCTCCACTTCGGGTGATATTTAACAAGCTATTCCCATGATAACTAGGAAATTTTAACTTTCTGGAAGTGTTTTTATAATACATCTCTTTAACTGAAACAATGTCCTCTTTCTTTTCAATATGAATATCAACTTGCTTTACATGATGTTTTCAGGTAGGCTACCATCAGGTACCCAGGCTTAAAACTCCACCATTTATCCATCACAATACGACTTTAACATTTTCAGAAACCCTAGTTCTTAGGAAGATATGGCATGTCCATTGTTCCAGACATCCTCTCTCTGCTTTCTTTCCTTAACCAATGGCACTGGGGGTCAGGTAAGTTTTGCTGAGGCAAATTTAGCATCCCTGTTCCAGTTATGGAAATCACACAGTGTTGCATTCATTCTGACTTCTTGTCCTATCCTGAGCCTCGTGAGCTTGGTGGACATAAGATCCTGAACTCAGTCAGCATAGCTCTTAGTCAAAACAACTCGCCTAGAAGACAGATAAAATGTGTTGCTTTGTTAGGTGGCTAAACTATGCCTACAAGACAAGGATCTAAATTATTTTGGCCAGAGTTCCCATCAGCATTGAAGGGAGTCAGTTGAGGTGGTTCAGACATCTAATCAGAGAAACCCCTCGATAATTTCCCAGTGGGAGGGGTAAACTCTAGTGAACTTGTTTTAGAGACTTTATATAATTTATACCATTGAGAATTTGTTGGTTTCTTCCAGGAAGAGGTGAGACCATCATTGGAAAGAGGGACATATCAGTGCTCTTTCAGAACCTTATCTCTGTAACCTTAAGTCAGAGCACTATGACAAATGATGCTTGGATAATTGGTTTCATCATTTATCCAAGGTTGAAGGTGTTGCTTCATCTCCAAATTATAAACAAATCTGTCTGTGATAGAACATAAATCAATATGTTGGTCACCGTTTTCCAAAACTAACTAGAAGCTACTCATTTATCCCCAAAAATGTCTATTGTAATATATATTTTTTTATGTTTCATTGTGTGGTTTGCTACATCAGCATTATTTATCACTCCACGCGTGACCTTGTCAGGTTTTGTTTTCTCTATTCTGGTTCTGGCCCACTTGGTCAGCGAGAAAATCTCTCCCCAGTCGGCCATGTTTCCCTGAGATTATAATTGATTTTTGGCTCGGCAATGAAAGGCAGTATTAACTCAGAAGAAAATAGAAATGAGGAGGACGTGTGTGTGACATTCTTACTTTCCTCCCACTAGCATGGCTGTCGTTCTTTTCCACACAGCCACCAGGAGAACGGAGAGAGCAGAAAGAGCATAAATAAGCCTCACCTTTCATGTTGAAGCTCAACATTCTCTTCTGCTGTCTGTTTTCTTTTCCCTCCTCTCCCAGCCCCTTGGATATTTCCCTCTGGAGTCCCATGGCGTGTCCCTGTGAGGGTGAGGTCCTGATAACATTGCTAACTTGCCTCAGGCCTTAATAAAATCATTGTAGCGCAGAGATGATTTAAGCATGTCTTCCTTCAAGGTGGACTAGAAGTTGTTTTGGAAGCTTTTTTTTTGGCTTTCAGGGAAAAAAAGTATTATTGTAGCGTGCGTTTCAGTTCAGCGTGCATCTCGTTAGGGCCTAAGGAGACCAGCTGGTTCTGCAGAACTTTCTATAACATCAGCAAACGGCACATTTAACTTTGAGTTTGGGTTCCACCTACATAAGGAAGAGCTGATTGAGGTCTACTTGTGAGATATGGTTATATTTCCTCTCATATCTGTTTTATCTTACTCTTCTGTGGACGACCACACTTGTGGTCAGAGTTTTTGATCTGCTCATGAGGGACATGGATGCCCATCATACAAAAAATTTTATAATTTATTTGTTCTGTTTTGCCTTTTCAAGACTAAATGACTTTATAACTGAAATGGCTGAAGTATTCAGAATGTAATAAGGAATATATCTGATATTCCTGCAGATTCAAATACACACATACATTAACCACTCTTAGTGTGTTCTTAATATCTTCTTACTCATAAGCCATGGATGAACAATGGAAATGGGAACAGAGTCAATATCTAAGAAGAAAACAAGTCGCTTTACACAATTTGGCTTTTATTCTTAATTTAAAGTAGATATCAGCAGATCAAAAGTTAATCAGATATGTCTCCACTTTGGCAAAGCCCGGAAGAATACCCAAACAGTCCATTCAGATACATTGCAGCTGTTTAGTCATTCTTCAAGAAAAAGTATTAAACGCCAAGGGTCCATGGGGTTTCTGCCATATGATGTATTTATAGAAACCTCTGACTAGAAGTATTAAATTTGAGTATTAGACTGAAATATTCTGTACAGTAGGCTCTAAGAGCGGAAGAGAAAAAAGTAACTGTCTTCCAGTTTTAAGAAAAAAAAAATCTGTCATTTCTCTAAACAGTCATGAATATAAAAAGCTAAGATCAGACCGACTCTGACATTCAATTTCCTCTTTTTATGCTTCCCTCCTTGATATTTTAATCATGTTGTCTGTGGTAGAGTGGCATGCATTTAAAACATTTTGGCTCTGTCATCATCAGCTCTGTTCTGTGACTTTGATGGTGCACTTCCTGGCCAAAAAAAGGGGGATGTAACTAATCAAATTGGTATGAACCTCCTATTGGAAAAGTAATGCATGGGCCATCACTTTTCAGCTGGCAAGAAGTTACTTAACTCCAACCAACACAATAAGTAGCTTCTCGTTTCTTAAACAACCATGTGGAAAGACTCATCCCATGGTGGTGGGAAATAGGTTCTTTGGGGGCATATAAAGATCAAGAAGAAATCTGACTTTATTTTTGCTTTTTAGTGCAGTTAAAGCTATCACTCTGCAATAAGAGCTGTTCTAATGGGGGAAAAAAACTATGAAAAACTGTATGAAGTCTGACTTGGCTGTATGACACAGTTCATACAGCCATCCTCTACAGTAATTTGAGTAAGCTGAAGGAATTAACATTCAAAACCAACTGTTTTAAACACGTTAAAATCAAGGAGAGATGCTGAAGGACCTCCAAGACACTATTATTTACTTGAATCTAGTAGAAGCCTTCAGCAGTGCCCTCGTATTGCAGAGTTCCTCCTGAACCAACAGTCAATATTTCTTCATACCAAACTGAGTCCAGTAGTTTACCATCCAAACAAACAGGCCTTTTATTTAATTTCTGAAGACTCTCAGCAGCAGCAGCTTCTCTCCTCGCTTCAACACCACCTGTGTGGTTCAACAACAAGATGAGCCGAGCGCTGATATGAGACACGACATGTTTGCCTTTCATAAAATCACACTTCTTCTCAAATGCTGTGAAGAGTAGTCAGGACAAATAAAAATGCCCAGAACTAACAATGCAGTGGAACTTCTGCAAGTTGTCCAGACCCGTATCCCCAAACTACCTCCTCCCATCCGAGATGTTAAACCAAAAATCAAACTCCAAACTTTTCTACTTAAGTTTCTGCTCTCTGCATGGCTGAACCGGCCTGATTATGTTTTGCTGCAGTCGTTTTAGCCGTTATCTCTTCCGCTTCAGCTGCGAGTGTGCGTGTGTGTCGGTGTGCATGCGCGTGCGTATATGTGTGTGTGTGGGATGCGGAGATGTGCCCTGCAGTATACAAATGTCCTACAGCTCTTTGCCCTTATGGCTGCCAGCCAGGCCATGCTGCATTCGAGTTTGTGTGTATGTGTTTGTTTTCCATGTGGAAAGTTTTCTGGTACATTCACTTACCTTCTTAAAGTTGATGTCTGTGTGGACCAAAGCTCCGTCCTAATGTGCTAGACCCCCATATTTTTGAGTTGGGTGTTTAGGTTGTTATGAGTTCATCAGGGTTGCAACTAATTACTGCTTTTTCTTTGGCAGTTGTCTAATCTGTTAGTCATTTTAAGGAATTAGTTGTTTTGGCAGCCATGATTTTTGACAATTGGTGGTTTCTGTTGACGTACCTTCTGCTCTCATTGCTGGCAGCCTTTTTTTTAAGTCTATACATACAATGTAAAGTCAATTAAAGTGAAAGAATTTGGAAATCCTTGTGTTTAAGATGTAGGTCAAAATCTAAACTAAAAGTCAAACGTAAACTGGATTGTTGTTCTTTAAAATACAGTTTGTGATTCGTGGAACTCTTAATGCTGCTTATGGAAAAAAGATAAACTGGATAATTATACATTGAACAGATACTCTTGTTTTCACAAAGAGAATTAAAGCTATTAGAAACTAAACTTTGGAATAATTGTTCAGTATAGAATAATACAGCCCAGGTTTAAGCAGTTTGTGTTTTAAGCTTAAAAAAGTAAAAGAGCAAACTAAAAGTAGTGTCATTTAACAGTGTAATGGTCTTAATGTAATAATCTGAATCACATGGAAAATCCAACTCTTATTTTCATATTGGCTATTATCCACTTGGCTTAGATAAAGCTTAGACAACCACTGTGTAACTGATGATCAAATGTTGTGAACGGGATACATTGAGGTAACCCACTGAAGACATTAAATGCCGTGTTTGATACAGTTGTATTACAGCAACTTACTTCGGGGGTGTGATCTATTGACCACAGGTCTGAGGTGTAGTGCCCAGTGATCCTTCTTTCAGCATCACAAATTGTCACCACATGCTGGCAGTGTCAAATTGTTTTAACTAGATGCCAACCCAGCCAACTCCAGTCATTCCTATTGACTGGGATAGATATTTTTAATATCTATACAGCATTTATTTTGAAAATTATCCCTCACTGTGCAGTACTTCAGTTTTTTTTAAATATATTTAATATTTTATCTTCGTCTGAACCTTATTGCTTTGGTTACTTGTCACTTTGCTACTGCTTCCCTGGAATTTCTCCATTGTGGGACAATTTTTACTATATTCTGTTATATTCAAACCTCTGTTTTATAGAGTTTGCGTCTGGCTTTCTGGCAGACCATGGATACGCCTGCCTTCACAATATCCTTCATAGCACTTTCGGTGTATAAACAGCCCTAATGTTCTACGTCATGCATTAAAAAGGAAATTAGGGATCAACAAGGCCATTTAAATAAATACAAAGTTATAAGATTTTTAGAAACATACTTGTGTGAATGTGTACTCTGAAATCCCTTTATTTACGACTTTTCTAGTATATTCACTAAACCTCTGAAGATTGATGGGCTTTATTGCAGCAAAAGCCTTAATGCTATGGAATCCCTTTTGTATGGTTAACGCATATTTTAATACGTATAGTGTGAATTAAGTTTTAGTTAGTGTTAGGAATTTATGTCTAATGGCCACTGTTAGGATTAGGCATAAAATGAATTGAAGTCAATACAGAGTCCTTACATGGGTAGAAACGGAAACTTGCGTGTGTGTGTGTGTTGGAGGGATGCCTCGGGGCAAATGAGGTAAGACTGAGTTTAATGTGAGCTTTCAAACCCCGTTCCAGTGACAAAAAGGTGCTTATGTTTTAGCCAATTGGTTCCGCTGCAGCCAGGAGACAGGTTACTTCTTATTTCTATTCAACAAATACTCGACTGAAACAATTCACCAAAATCACCAAAGCCAATTGGTACTGCTTTTCCATGCTTTGTGGATTGTTTTTAGAAAGGAAAGTGGGCCGAGTGGGACGGGAACCAAACTGCTAAAAGTGAAAGATTTGGACTCACTCCAGGACAGAAAATTTCCTTTTTTTTTTCTGGTTTTAGTCACCTAGTGCACACATAATTTACATGCAGCAGAGCTGATGCTGTTTTAATTATAGTCCTTTTCCTTTCTCTGAAAGTTTGAGATAAAAACTTGGAGGTGATGCTGTGATGTTTTGTTTTATTTTTTTTTGGAGAAGATCTTATTATTGGAGAGACTTTGGGGTTTTAATTTCTTTTTGGCTCGGCTCGTCGTTTGTTAGATTGACAGCCGAGGAACTCACCATAGAACAGTGTCTTCACACTAAGCAAATATTCCCGGGGGGGTTTCACACTTCAGAGAGATATTATAATCCTGAGGAAGCTTTCTTCAGAATTTGAGGCTTTAAGTGTGAACTTGCCTGTCAAACTTGTCCAGTTGATAACTGTTCTCATTTCCTCTTTGAAAACGGCAAGCCTTGGTTCTCATCGTCACCATCTGTAGAAATACAGGCACTAATCACTCTTCAGACCGGTAATCAAAGGATGCATCTGTTTTGGCAAATAAACTTTCTCTGAATATTAAGACTGTTAAGAGATATAATGAGAAAACCCATTTTTATCAGTATTTGTGCCATTTGTACTTGATGACAGCAGCCTGTTTTTCTTTTTAGTAAGAACTGGTAAGATAGAACTGGACTGGAATTTTATACTTTGATCCAGACAAACATAAAAACCTTTTCATTTTCTTAATCCAAATTTAAGAATTGTATTGACTTAATATTCTAAACTGACTGAATAAACACTTTTACAATGGTAAATATCTCAACTTGTGTTTGCTGTATTATGCATGTTTTCAAGGTAAAAACTCTTGCAGTGTGCTGTTTCTTTATTTCCGTCAGATTTGATGCATCACAAAGGTGATATAACCATTATAATGGGGACTATAATCATTTTCAGTGATTGATATGTAGCTATTTTAAGTACATTTTTATTTCTTATGTACCTCCAGTGGCTTCAAAAGAAGCAGAAAACCCTCTCGTGGAAAATATACAGTAATAATGTGAAGTTGTCTGAAGATCCATAAAACCGTCTCAGTATTTTATGACTTTTATGAAACCGTCGGAGAAGCGCTCGAGTTATCTGTGGTTCCACCATGGGACATCATTCGTCAGTGGACAGAATAGTTTGAAAACCTCCTCAATCCCACCAGCACGTCTTCCAGTGAGGAAGCAGAGCCTGGGTACCTTTGGGTTGCCAATCTCTGGTTTGCTGATTATCTTCCACTTATTTGTGGGTTGGGTCGCAGGGTCAGCAGCCTCAACGAAGAGGCCCAGATTTCCCTCTACCAAGCCACTTGACCACCTCCTCCAAGGGAATCCCAGCTTAGAAACGTAGTTCCCTTAGCGTGTCCTGGGTCTTCCTCTGGTGGGACAATCCCGGATCACATCACCAGGGAGGTATCTATATCATTTCAGCTTATTTCATGTATCTGGCTCTTTAATCACAGTGATCCTACCACTACAAAAAGCAAACTCTGCATTAATAAGCAAAATGAGTAATTTTCAGATTTAGAGTTCCACCCAAATTGCTCCCTAATTAGACGGCAGACGCAGGAAGCTATCCGCGGCAGCTGATTATACAGCAAAGTTTTTGTTCAGAGAAGCAAGCTGCAGGAGAAAAAGCGCTGCTTCTCATTTCAGTTTGTGTGCAAAAAAGATGCTAATTTAATCTCAGCTCTGCGTACACTCTGTTCTCCAACTCTGCAGAAAATCCTCTCTGGGAAAAAAAAAAATAACACGAAGTTGTTGAGTATCCATAAAACTCTATCTCGGCATTTTATGACTTTTATGAAGCCATCGGAGAAGCGCTTGAGTTGTCTGTGGCTCTGTAAATGAAATAAAAGTGACTCTAAATGAAAGTGTTATCAGCAGCACAGACTTGCACAGGTTGAGAGCCGTAGCTCCTCAGAATGTGCCGGCTTTAACTCTATTTTTTATTTATTTATTTTATTTTCTTTCTGAAGAAGGAATGCTGCAGATAGACTAAATGGATTTTAACAAGCGCAGAATGTCTCATGCTTTCTTTCATTCTTGAGACAGATTGTGAGAATCTACAAGAGAAATTAAATGACTTGGACACTTTAATCAACATTCAGAGTTGGTGCGAAGCACAAGTCCTCCAGGTTTCTGATGCGATCTGCTCAGTCATTTATCGCCGTGCAATATAAACAGGCTTAATCTAACCAAATGAGAAATGGTTTTCTTTTGTATTTTTTTCTTTTCAATTGAATGAAAAAGGAAAATTCATTTCCAATCATGTCAAGAGAAGTGTTTATCTTACTGATATGTTTGAGCTTTAAAGTATCTGCGAGCTAATTAACTGAAAGAGGCAGAAATCCTGGCTTTCAAATGAAAACCTAGGAGTGTGTGTTATCTAGGTGATGCTGAGTGGCTCGGTCTGCACTCAGGTGCTCTACAGGACGGGATTAGTCGGCTTCGTGCCTCTTAATTTCTGCCTCCTTTGTCATCGTGTGGCCTCCCAACTCACTGACGGTCTGAAGTGACGGCTCCTCTCTTGGTATGATTACAGGCTATTAGCCTCTGTCAGAGGTGTGAGGTAGTGCGTGTCTGGCTCCATGTCGTGTGTACGCCGCTTGCCGTCGGAGCTATTTCTGTTATGCGTTTGTCTGAGGTCTGAATCGGGAGATGTTGAAGGTTGACAGCTTTCTGATGTAACTTCTGCGGAGGGTCACAGAGAGGTCTGTGGATAAAGATTGTCAAGCAGGATTAAAGAGGGTATTTGTGTGTGCGTCGGGCTCAGTTTTTGACTCTTGCACCGTCGTTCTGCTCAATTCTTTGTCAGCTGGAAATGTTTTCAGTTCCTCAAAGACTGGATTTTTGATGGAGATGTAAATAAATGTGGCAGCAGCCATGATAAACACGTGTAGGAGAACATCAAATGTATAAATTGTTTTATTTTTTTGCCTGCTGGACCATTTCTGTGTTTATTTGACCATGTGTTTTAAGTTAATTATCTTGATGAAAGACCCCACAATGACATTATTTCACTGTTTGCAAGAGAACGCCATATTGTTTTCTTTTCCAATGAATTACCACTTCAAACAGTAGTACCCCAACAAGGTTCCCAGTACTTTTTGAGCGAGAGAGACAGATCTACAGCTCTACTCCACATTTTCACATTTGTGATAGGACAGAAAAAAGGACTTTTCTATGCCTCCCAAAAAAACAGTTGGCAATTCAATGTTTTGCTTTTCATTTAAGGTAGCATAGAGTTAACATTTGGTGTTTATGTTGCTGTGGTCTTTTGATCGGTAAAATGGTTCAAGTTTTGAAGGACTGAATACAGACCCCCGAGGGGACTCTGTAATAAACATTAAAACTACAAATGTTGTTTGCAAGCAGTTCTTAGCTAGTCATGAATAAAGGCAAATGTAATAGGTTTGAGCTCATCACCTAAGGCAAATGACAAAGTGGATCTTAGCAGGTTGAAGTGTCTGCTGCAACTGATACGGGTTACATTAATATTTATTGGCTGCTATAACATCCAATAGTTCCTAAATTAATTCTAGCTGACAAGTTAGCTGGGATTTGTGACATTCTTTCCTAATACGCTGCATAGCACATCTATACATACAACAGACTTGCATTGTTATAACATTGTATGAGTGGCTTAATTGAACTTGGATGCAAACCACATTTTGCTTCTCACTTTCTTTCAGACCTATTTAAACAATTCCCTCTTATCCAAAGCCAATTATTCTCCTTTATTCAATCCCTCTTTCCTTGTTCTACCCCTCCAACCTCACTGCCAACAGTCTGAGGAAACAGGAGCTATTGTAATAGGCTTACAGTCCTGACAGCCTTATGACTGGGTTGTTGCTTATTATAATTGGATTAGGTTGGAGATAAGCTCAGTGCCAGTAAGACTCTTAAGTCTCAATCCGCCGGCCCTAGTTGGCTCCCGCCACTGACACTTCTCTTTCAGTGTGAATGAAGAGTTCTGTTGGAGAAGAAAGTAATATTTGTATGTTGCTAAAGGTAGCAGCAGTGTGGTACAAACCTATGATTTATAGAAGCATCCAATATCTCCAATATTTTCGTCAGATAAAGTTAATATAGGCTGAACGAGTCTAATGAAGTTTAGTTTGTAGCCACTGCGACATGTTTTGCAACTGTTTGATACTTGACATCTTGTCATTCATCACATCAGTGATAGACTCTCCTCTGTGTGGAACATAATGAACAGCACAGAATGTTAATTTGTCACTGTTGGAGTTTGGAAGACTGCTGTGACCTCCCACGCTGCGAACACTGTCCCAGTGATGTGAATCAAATGAGCGCTGCTGCGTGGAAGCTCTAGGAGGCTCTTATCAAAGTCTCACATTGCGAACCTATTGTCCAAATCCCACAGAGCGCACCAACAGACGAATGTACTTGCTCCCCTAGGGCTTAACAAGACAACTAGAGCTTTGATTCCATTTATTTCCAATTATTCATCATTAAAAAGAAACAGCCATTCAGTCTTCAGATTTTAAAGAGACTGTCCTGTGAATCTCAAATTTTGAACTTAACATGCCCTTGAAATTTCATTTATTAGTGCACTCTGCCTCTTGAGTTCTCAAATATCCTGTTCTACTTGGAAATAGTCCTGACATCTTAAAGAACCTTAAAAAATTAATAATTCCCCTTGGATTTATTTGCATTATGTCTCATCACCTCTATAAAACTCCATGTATTTTCTTCTTGGCTTGTCTTGTGTCCTTGTATCCTTGAAAACTATCTGTCCAGTTCTGCAAAGCCCTGGCCTCCCATTAGGAAAAGCATGCTTCTGGCAGGATGTTGGCACTAGCTTCTTTCCGCATACAAATGGTGTGAACATGTACAGTACAGTGTTAACTTTCAAGCTGGCATGTAAAATGTTAGCTTTTCAACATCAGAGCAAACCATGATCCTCCACCTTTAACTGCGCCCAGTATGCCACAAAACACATAAAGTATATTCTGATGTTCTTGTCTTCTGAGTTGTAGGCAAAGCTTTCGCTCTTCACGTTGTATCCAGTTTCATCAGAACAGGGTTTCTGCAGATTTAACCAACTCAAGTCTAAGACTGCTAAAGACCTTTTTAAAGACAATTGTGAATGGATTTTAAGACTTGTATCACAGCAGAAGTGCACAGAAGAAAATTCCAAATAATACATTGTGTGGGTTGGCAACAAAGGTGAGCCAATGGCAAAGACAAACATCATCCAGTCAACTACTATTGTCTGTTTTGCATAGGATTAAAGTCTCGCGAGAAAAAAGAAAACCACATAGAATATGAGGTCAGACTGTCCTACAACAACAAAATTTAAGACCTGTGAGTAACTTATTCAAGGCCAACTTATTGTTTTTTAATGAATTTAACATTTCTTAAAGCCTTGATTTTAGATACATGGGTTTAAGAGTTTTTAAGGATGCGCGGACAGCATACTGAACATGTTCTTTTAGGCTTGGATCCTAACTTTGTGTGGGTATTTTCGCATGTTACGCATTGTATCACTGACCAACACGTCACAGTTCTCCTGCAGCATTCTGGGAGGTGAGCTGCACCATTAGTGCTATCTAAAATCACCAGCACGCTCCCCCACACCGGCTCCTCATTTACTGCTCTATCGGCTTCTCTTGGACGCCGCTGGAGTCCCCGATGGTGATCTAAAATTAGTTCCTCCCATCTGTAAATACGTCCACCCTCGGTCCTCGTCTCACTGTGGAGAGAGTAGGTGAGGGAAGGAAAAATGGCCAGCGGCTGGTTTTAAAAGGGTGAGAGAGAAATTTTGAAACACTTGAGAAAAAGCATAGAGGGAGAGAGATTGATGACCGGATGGCGGTGCCTCAGCAGTGGCCCTGATGGAAAACCCCGCTGTTAGTTCCTTGATGAAAATGAAGCTCATTCTTCTCTTGGCTTCTCTCTCATTGTGTTTTTCACTTTTTTGCCTCAAATTCTTGCCTTTTATTCCGGGATTTTCATGCTGAGTTTCTCTGGCCGCTGTTCCTGCTCTGTGAACAGGTCTTTTACTTTCACGCTTCACTCTGTACTCTTTTACCATATAGGAATTTTTCTCATCTCTTTTTTGCGTTTTTAAAACTATATTTTATATATCATCTTTAACATTGTCACTGTGTTACATCTCTAATGGTAACTATAGAATTATGTTCTATAAAACTTTCTCTCGGAAAAAACAAACTTAATTACCAATTTTGTTTTGTAACATGTTTTAGGTTCCACAACATCTATAGCTTTACATAGGAAAAGGAAGATCAGTACAAATCAGACACCAGTACAACCTAAACTATACAGTAGCTAGTACTAAATAACATTTACAGAATGTATGGACATACATTCAATAACATTGTATTTCACCAAGTTAGAAATCTGAAGTAGATGTAGTTACTTTCTTTAACAAATCTTGCTGTGGAAGACTTCCTCGAACTTCCAAACTTTGCGAATTACAAAATGTTCTAACCAAAAATAACTTTATTTCTGATGTTACCACCTTGGGTAAAAGATCAAAAATCCACAGGCCTTTATCCTGTAGCACTTCAAATGTCTGTAGCATTTTGAAGTGCTACAGAAAATAGTTGGGGATGTCGGCTAATATAGAGAGAACGTCGGCTTGCCGAAGCACTCTAAGAAACACATAAAAAAGTCCTCCACCTCCTTTAGTTTTTTCTGTGTTACAGTATGTTTGGCTTTCTGTAGAAAAAACAAAGTATAAAGTTTTTCAAAAGCTGTAAATATACAGTTTGCCAACCTCTAGCTGCCTTGAGGAGCTTCTTATCTAACTA
This sequence comes from Girardinus metallicus, assembly GCA_903067095.1. NCBI lineage: Eukaryota > Metazoa > Chordata > Actinopteri > Cyprinodontiformes > Poeciliidae > Girardinus > Girardinus metallicus. The sequence continues at coordinate 17,546 of CAEGAE010021532.1, read as the reverse complement.
AATGTCCAATTTAATTTATATTGAAGCTGTACTGTTTGGTGTTCTCTAGTTCCTAAACTAAAGACGTGTGACATTGCTGAACTAGACAAATATTCATTGAACAGAAGTTGTTTAAAACCGTTTAAATAATAAAAAAAACATTTTCTGACAGCGCAGCTTGTTCTAATAGCTTAGGTTTTGGCATCTTTGGCCATGTTTCATCTAGACAGATCTAGATTTATTACAGATTCTTTAAAAGAAATTCTCAAACGCAAAGTTTCTGCAACACCTTCACAGTTCCACCTTTGAAAACGAGACGATCAGCACACAGAAAGGAAGATTAGGGCATTTTTCTGCCATATGTGGAGAATTTAGAATATTTAGAAATGCTGGTGTGCTGTTGATTTTTAAGTGGCCAGACTTGTGTTCAACACCAAACTTCCTCATCATCCTCTTGATGTCTGAAATCCTATCAGGGCCCTGAGTATCCGAGCATAATCAGAACTAATGCTGTGAATTAAAACTGTCACCGGCTGTAGCTCCATCACGTCACCATGACAACAAGCCAAACACCGAAAGAATACCTCTATGGCATGAAAACTGAGAGTGATGGATCATTTTCGCTCACCCTTCTTGTTATTCATAGTTTTTACATAAACTCATTAGAAACGGCGTTCTTCATCACTTCTGACACTTTGACACTTTTAAAGACGGATCGGTCGAGTGGAGGAGTTGAATTAAAACAAATGAATGGATAAGTGTGACTGTAATACAGTCACTAACCAGGCTGAAGGCTGTGCGCTCAGGGTGAAACAAACTGTCATCATCAGTGAGTGACAATCCAAACGCCGTCAGAGGCTAGCAGCCAGCTGGCCATTGATGCCGAAGAGTCTACAGGCTGCAGAACGGATCACTAAACTCAACGATTATTGAAGGGGATCATATCAGCGTCAGAGAAGCTATTTCACTGGTAGCGTTGGTTTGTAAATCAAAGCACATCGATATTGATCTCCACACAGTCGCTGCTGCCACTGTAAGGGCCTCCGTGATGGATCTCCTTTAATTTATCCTCTGCAGTCGGCGAGGGAGATGGAGTACCCGCCACCATTAACTTCTAACAAGCCACACGAGGCTCCCAAACTGAAAAATGCTCAGCTAATTATAAAGTAAAGGTTATGGATGTGCACGTGCTGAGGTCAGCTCGCTGGGGCTCTGCTGTGTCTGCTTCACGCCTCAAAGACGGTTTACATCTACATCATGTTCTGTTCTTGTTATCGTCACAGGCTGTGTGGAATTCCTCCTCACACAGTGTGAGGGGGAGTCACTGACAGGACAATATGTCATGGAGAATAGAAATAGAAATACAAAAACTATGTGAATGGTTGGAAGAGATCTGCTTCCAACGAACTGGGGAAACTAAAAATATATCTATTTGAATGACCAATGGAAACAAAAGCAGTAATGTCAGCATAGTGTCTGCAATAATGTAATGTTCATCTCTCAATTCTAATAGACCCAGTGGTCTGATTTGTCTTTTTGGTACAATCAAAGATTGTTCTGCATTTATTAGAGACACTTGTAATGCTAATGTAATGATGTAAAACGTTTAGGTACAGCTTAAAAAAAAAAAAAGAAATCACATTTTTATTTGCAAACAGCCAAACTTTTTGTCAACATTTTAGTCAGGTTCCACAGGAAAATCCTTTGAATTTGAATTTTGAACCGAGACTAGAGACTGTATCAACAAATCCTCCTGTATCAAATGGTGACGTTTTTGTACAATGTTGTACTTGTTAGGTTGCAGATATGTTATTTTGAACGCAAAGTGTGATTGCTATTTTGTTTTAACCCTTGAAAGTGTTTTTACACAATGAAGTGTTTTTTTCTCTTATAAGTTATACATGTTGTAGGATTTGGTCATTTTTGTGCAAAGTGACACAAAAATAAAATAAAACATTCCTGCCTGTGCTCATCTGTGGCTCCTCTGACCTTACAGTGCTTTATTGGTGTTTAAATGAGGCTGGATGGAGATGTACAAGAATGAGAGGATATTAATTACTCTCAGTGAAGTGCAGGGATTTACCAGCAGATGCTGCCTCCTGCAAGTTGGAACTTTTGCTTACAAGCTGTGAGTCTGATGACGGTTTCATTTTTCGAATGGTTGTTAAAACAGATTAGATGACCAGAACGACTCGACATGACTCAGCTTTCTACATGCTGACAGTTCCGATATATTACGCTGGGCCTTTTCCCAAATCCAGACCCAACAGATGGAGGGATGACCCGACCGAACACTGACTCTTTGGGAAGATGGACAGCTACTGTGACTTTGAGGTTATCATTTTCTATTTTTTTTTTCGTGTGCTAATCATTTTTGCATACATGCTTAAAAATGTAAAACTGTAAGCGGTAATTTACTGCAGCCATCTGTCTGAACAAAGGTTGCCCAGATTACTCTCTATGGGAAGAGTCATTTCAGCAAAAGGCTAATTAAGACTTTGAAAAGCAGCGCTCTGAATAATTCATTGTGCAGCACAGTTGGTGTACGACCGAGGCAGACATCATGACATTTGCCATGTCTCATCCTGTGGATGTTTTCATGCCTGTCAGATGCATGTTTGTGGCTGAAAGCAGTGTGTTGACAGCCTGTGTGGGCAAATCAGGGTTGACACAGAAATGATCCATACATATGGGATTCTATATAGTTCCTTGGTTTAGAAAACTCTATAGCTTTACTATTTGATTCATGAATACTTAAAAAATAAACTCTAAATAAAAGAGGAAGAGCAGCACTCATTCTATACAAACCAGACTGGGGGTTTACAGCACTGAAATGTGATTTCTGTGGACTCAGTTGGGGAGTGATTGCTTCCAAAGAAAACTGTGGATATATTAAAGTCTGGCACGTTTATTTTTCCCTTTTTCTGTCTGATCATTGAGAGTGTGAAAACTTGTCAACTGCCACCTTTCTACAAGAAGAATAAATAAAGCTTCAATATCAAATAAAAAATATTATGATTAAAATAACCTCTGTTTTTGGAATTTGGCATGTGATAGGAATATAGAAAAGGAAAAATAAGTTTGTTTTTTTTTTGTTTTGTTTGTTTTGATGTTTTCTCACCAACAAAGAATGGAGAAGTCTGTAATTGTCACCACAACTACACTTAAATCTGCCTCTTTCCCCCCAGAAGATCATACAATATGTTTTGACATAGTGAATTACTAATGGCAACCTTTGGCTACATTCACACGGCAAGCAAATGCCATCCAAATCCATTTTTTTCCCTGTCCATAGACAATCCATATCTGACTTTTTGATGGCAGACTAAGCACCTAAAAAAAAAAAAAATTCTGATCCATATGTGGTGCTAATTGGATAAACATCCATATGTGTAATTAACTTCCAGAGATTTGGATGCGTACGTTATTGTACCAGGATTTCCAGACTACTGAGAACACCTGAATATATATCGAAACCCGTTGTAGCCACATTGTAGTTCAAAGCATGTGAAAAAAGTAGAGGTCTATAGAACAGAAGTTACATTAAATTTTGTGTTGGGATTGCCTTTCATCAGAAGGTTTCTGGAGAAAGGTAACCCCACCAATCTGGTTGGATGGTCAGACAAAAAAAACAAACAAACAAACAAAAAAACATTAAGCTGTTTGGCCACAATGATGAGAATAATGTCTAGAACCATCAAATTGAGACTTTGAACCCTGAGAACATGTTACCAACTCCCCCAGCATGGTAGTAACAACCTAGTAGAGTTGGGCGTATTCACTTCCACTACTATGTGCATAATTGTGTATTCTGACAGAACAATGACCTCCACATGGTTTTGGAGTGGATACAGCAAGCGTATGTTAAGCTTCTGAAAAGACCTTCCAAAGCTCTGATTACAAACTTAATAACTGGCCAAAAGTTTAATCTCTGTCAGGAAACCCAATCATTTTATTAAGTTGGTCAATTTCTGTTGAGAAGAGTGGCCAGATTTTTCAGAAGCATTATAGAAACTTATTTATGTCTACAGGAAGTTTGTGGTTGAGATTTACTTGGACATTTAACTAATTCTTAGTATGTTTGTGAGTATAAACTTCATCCTGCGAAGATTTGAAAAAAATCTATTATATTTACATTGGAAAAAGAGCTATTCAAATGAAAGCCATAAATTAGCGACGTTCATTCCCACAATAACCATGGAAACTTTTAACACCGTTGCATGTCTCTAACCAATTTTCCTTTGTTTTTATCATCTTTCTAGCACCACTTTAATATTCTTTACTCAGCCACTTTATTGATGTTTTACATCAACGTCGCCTTCTTGAAGTGCCATTTTATCCCATTTTTTATTCTAAAGCATAAACACAGCAGAGGTTATTAATCCTTTTTATGAGTGTAATGATTTTGCCTCCTGCTGGTTTCCAACTGATCTTTAGCTGTCTTAGTTTTATTAGCATGCCATTATTTCTCACCACACATGGCTTATCCTGAAGTAGAACTTTCTTCAACCCGTTTGTGTGACTTAATCTGCCCATTCAGAGGAATAAAGGCCTGGCTATCCCCCATGGTCCGCTTCCCTCCCTCTCTGAAAACAGTTTGAAGGTCACAGTAGCTCCTTGATGGCTGCTGTACTTTTGATTCCGGCTTCTTTGAGGCATTAGGATGAAGGCTTAGCACTAACACCGCCAGAGGGGTCTTATTGGCTCAGGGAGGAGATTGGAGCTGTAAGGCCCAACAAACAGCTTTGGAGGATGACCGGTCGTTGGGTGATTCACAAGATAAGAGGGCAGAAAGGCTGCATGGAAACATGACATGGACTCTGACATTTAGGACTCCTTTTCGGGTGGATGAAAGCATCTTAAAGCAATTACATATGGGATCATTTATGAGTTGACTGACCAAACTGTGAATGTCCTGCTACATAAAGCAGACACACGACAAAAGAACACCACTGATCATTTGTGAGCTTCGGTAACCCCTTGGGATAACTCTGTGAAATTGACTACAGATATTATTCATGCTAGGCTGGGGTAGCTGTTAGTCTGCATCTCAATTTGAGCTTTTTTTTCATCTGCTTTGCTTTGTTTTGTGTTAACATATTTCTCAGTTTTTTTTTTCCTCTGGAGTTAAACTTTGAACTTTTCTAGGCACTTGTTCTTGACACAAATCAAATTGTTTTATTCTTCACACATTCAGAAGCAGTGATTTAAATGGAGCATTTAATTTCTCCAAATAAATGTCTCTCAAAAAGTGATCTCGGTAGTTCCAATTAGTGTCAGTGCGACAAAGACTTAACACTTGCTTCACCGATTTTTCAGCTATGATTTCTTGGAATGAAGTGAAAGCTTACTGGCATTGTTGTCAATGTTGGGCATGCTCTGAATTTAAAATGAAGAATAATAATATGATAACCTGCTCAAATTAAACTGAAGACAACGTTTCTGTGTGCTTTCACTGTTGTGTTCAGACCAAATTCATAAAGAAAGTTTATGTTGCCATGTGGGCTGCCCTGTTGGGCAAAATTCTCTCTAACCTACTCTCAAATCGTTGATGCCTCTGGGGTTGGGTTTATTACTTTGCGCCCTAGAGTGAAGTAGATGCAAAAAAATAAAAAAAGATCCATCAGGTGCAGATTACTTTCACATCAAATATTTCTGTAGGTAATCGGTTTGGATGAAAAAGTACTGTTTGGCATTTTCATGTTGTCAAAGGCCCAGGCTAATTTAACGCGAACTGATCCAGATTTTGGAACAGAAACATTCGCATGCTACGTTGCATTAAAGGGTCAGATCCGAATACATTTTGCTCACTAATATAAGAATATAATATGAACATAATCCAAGCTACTGAACGGTGTACCAAATCAACAAACAAAAATGATTTGTTCATGATCAAGTAAATTGAAAACTACTTTTAATGCAGGTTCTGTTGAGTCTGCATTTGAGCAACTGTACTTTCTGTTTTTAGGAAGAGTAGAGCAGACATCTGTGTTTCAGAGTTTTACTTTTTGTCAGTCTCTCTTTGTTGGCTGTCTGTGGCTCTAATGCTCATCTTTGTTCTGCTCTCTTGGCTTCGCTCAGTCTCCTTTGAACAAGACATTAATCTCAGTAGGACGAGCCAGTTAAATAAAGGTTAAGTAGATAAAACAAATGTGTAATGTGTCCTTTGTGACATCTTTACCCATTAAGTCTAAATGGAAAATCAGCAACTCCTCACTTCCTCCTCCTCTCTATGATGGTTGGCTGAAATAATAGCAACTCTAATAAAGAATTTTTAAGAGTCTTTTACTAGGTTAATAAAATAAAAGTAGCCCTCAACCTCAGGCATTGACTTCCAGCCTCACCTTTGAAATAGAGCAGCACTAACAGGCCTCAGTTTTTGTTTCTGTTAGGCTTGCTGGTGTTGGATTAATTCCCATGACTGTTCAGTTTTCCTTCACTGACTCAAAATTGGACTGCACATCTCTGTTGATCAACCAAGCCATAAAACTTGATGTTTATATGCCATTTTTTTGCATGTTTCTCTCCCATCTTTAAATATCTCAACTTAGACTTTAAAATCAGTTGAATTTACTCACCAGTGTTTCTCCAAGGGCCTCCAGAAGTCTCACTGTTTTTGTGTGATGCAATTTACAAGCAGCATGCTCTCTTCCTCTGTAATCTGAATTTAGGATGTTCCTTTTGCACTAAGATGTCTGCTGACTCAGACATCTGATGCGGATGAGCTCCTGATAAGGCTCAGTGTGTTACTGGTGTACTGGAAAACTCTAAATCAGAGACTGGCTTCCGGAGCTGACACACACAGTTCTGGTCCTGGCTGTGGTCCAGCAGTGACCCTGTTACAGATTCAGTGAACTCAGAAACCTTTTTGTGCTCACTTTGGACATTGGCATTATTTATTTCCCACTGATTTCGAGCAGTGTAGTGTTATATTAAAAATATTTATTCCGGCTTCAACACTTTGGAATAGGGCAACGCAGGCCCTTATTATATGTTCTCATTTCTAGAAAAATAATTATCTGATAGAAAAATCAGATTAAGTTTTGATTTTTGCCTTAATTTCTGCCTCAGTGGATTTAAAGTTGTTTGTACAAATGCAGATGGAGAAGTTGGAGAGGGTTTTCAGAAATTTTCAGTGGACACATTGTTCATTTCTACATAAGTGAATAAATCTATCTGCAAAGAACAATAATTTGGGTTTTGTAGAGTTTTGCTCAGAAACTAGAACACAACTCTGCAGGGAACAATCAAAGGGAAATAAATTTTCCCAGGACTGGTATTCTAATTGGCTGACCAGTTCACTAGCAAACAGAAGAAAACCCCTGCAGAGGTTTTGAGTCTTTCAGAACACTCTGGGTGTCCTGTCTTGTCTTGATTTATCAAACCGTATTTCAGTTTGTCTTTCTGGCAGTGTTGCTAGCTACGGTATAAAGGCTAATTACTTCCTATCATCTGGTTAGCACCTACACCTCACTGCTCATTCTACCGGAACAAACACGGCAGGGTTGTGATGAGGTCTGATGGCATGATGCATTGTTATATTAACCCCTTTAACGGTCTTCCCTAAAATCACTTATCCATCAGACAATGGTTACTCCAGGACATTGGTGATCCCATGACACTTAAGGGGTTAAAACACAATTGGTTAAACCGATCCAGGTATTGTCAGTTTAAGCCTTTGTCTAATAAATTAAGCCTAAACCTTTTGTTGTGAGGATCAGATATGAACACCCTGTTGCATACAGTATGTGCTTGAAACTTTTTTTGAAGAAAGAATGGAAGTAGATTTTGAGTTGTCTTGATTTGACAATCGGGTGAAAGAACTGTCTCAAACATTCCTTTTCTATAAGACACTTTTACGTAGTTTTTCTAACAGTAATAGTATTAGTGGAAGCACAACATTCCTTGTATCGACAGAATATGAGTAATTTGTACACAGAATACCACAGCTACTTAATCATTAGCTACTATCGATCATAAAGGTAGTTCCTTATTTAAGCCTTCTTAGCAGCACTCAACGCTAAACATGACCAGCATACAAATGATTAAGTAGAATAACTTGGTTGAAAAAGTTGAACGCAAAGTACATTTGACATTAAAACCTGACCTTCGGTAGCATTTGCTACTGATGGTTAGAATTTGGAAACATTAGACTTCAGTCACCTTCAAACACCGGCCGCCGTTTGTATGTGACTTACCCACAGGCCACTGTTTCACCCACAACAAAGTGTTTTACCCTTATTATCAGTTCCCTCTTGGTCACTGCCTCAAAACAACCTCAATGGGATACTGCTACTCTCCATGTGGAGGACCACTGCCAATGACCGTTTTGCATTAATTAGAATCTACCACCAAGTTCCATGATTTACCCAGCTGTCTGGAATAATATTTGTACTATTGATTACGACATTGTGGCCCTAATTTGTGTTTAGCTCGTCCTAAATCTAAACACATTCCTCTGAAAACACTAATTATTTTAGTTATCACTATGGCTAAGAGAGGCTGCTCTGATTTTTAATTTCAGTTTTCTAAAACCGGGACTGTACATAGTTTGTCTCTTGTGGATGGGACACCCTGCTGGTTTCTTAATAATTTATCACCTCCCTTCCCCTCTGCGCGCCTTTTTCATGTGATTTTAAAGAAAAGTGAAACTGTAACTGATGCAATCGGAATTAGCCGAACGGACATGGGTAAAAAAAATTTTTTTGTGCATTCTTGCCTTGGAGTGAACACCGGTGTGTTGCGGCTCTCTGCACAACCTTTGCTTGGCTTAAATGAACCGTAACGCCTCTACCAAATAATTAATTTCTATTTCGCTCTCCTTTCCTCATCTTTCCCCCTTTCTCTGAATCCTGGGTATGTGGATTTCACAGTTCAGCGAAGTTGCAGGGAATGAAACAGTAATGGATTCTTGTTGCCATTTGTTTTTGAAGAATAAGGGAATAAAAAGGAATTGGGACATGGAGAATATCTCTTTCTGTTTATTTGCAGCTTCCTGCTTCTCCTTTCTCTGAATTTTTTTTAATCTGTTTCCTATGCTCCTTTTCCTTGCTCTGTAATTTATTACAGGTAAAATAAAAACAAATCCTGACCAACTCCGCCTTCATTGGCCGCATCGGAGCAGAGTATTACACCTTAGTGAACTCTTGACAATGTGAGAAATATCTACGTCTAAAAATATTCAGCATAAGAGTTAATAGATATTAATAGTTGCACAAAAATAAGTTGTTTTTTGAGTTTTCTTATGTTTGATGGCTGGACTTCATGGTGTAATGTGAGTGAATGAAAAATGTGCACAGAGACTGCTTGCAGAGCAGAAGATTACATGACACATGGAGTTTTTCCTGGCTGCTTCTTAAAATTACATTTTTGTTTTTTCAATAGAAAATCACACAGCATTGCAAGAGAAGCTTGCATACTATTGTCTTAAGTATAAATGTCATTTTTTGTTTTGGTTTAGCTCATTTCTTAGTTGAATTCGTAGGATTCATTTAAATTAGTTGGTTTCCTTGCATGAGCCGTTAAGCAAATTAAACAAATTTCCAGTAAGTGTGAGTATAGGCATTGGGAAAAGAATTCTGAGAGCTTATTGTTAGCCAGCTTTATCCATTAAAATGTTTGGGAACATTGTCAAGCTGTATCCAAGCATTTACCATTTACCTGTTGATTTGATGTGAAATTGAACAATTTGGATGCAGTTATTCTCCTTTATTATTCCAATCATATTGTTTAATGTGTTTAATGTTTAATGCCATGATTATCAATTGGTAAAGTTTTAAAAAAAAAAAGATTTTAAGTCCTTGGTGGCTCAGATTGAAGTCTTCGTCAACCTAACTAACACTGTCTGCCGTCAAACAAATATCCTTCATAAAATAACTGCTTTCAATCATTGTCACTAAGCCAAAGTTAATACAGCTTGGCCTTACTTGTTTAGAAGTCCTCGGGTTACTCTAATTTGACACATTTAGGTAAATGAATGTATATACAAGAATCTATAATTCACAATACATTCAAAAATGTAATACGCTGTATGAACTTTGCGCCCTGAAAAAAGAAAAAAACATTTAAATAAATTATTAAAGTCCAAAATTATTGCAGTCATATTAATGAAAAATAACTGAAAACGTTGTTACTGTAACAGTATTTACAACATAGAGAGTTGAGGCAGTCTTTCGGCTGGTTTCTTCCTGCCCGTCCGCTCCCTCTCTTGGACGTCTGTTCCTTGTATTCTTCAACACTCACATCTTGAGGAGCTTGAAGGAGGGAAGAATGGCGCGTCTTTCACTCAAAAATGTAACGACCGTTCTCCCGAGGACGACCTTATCAGACACGTTGTCTGTTCATCAGTTTACAGCAGCAGAGCCGGGAAGGACGGGCCCATCAGGTCTGCGATGTTAACAATTTACGGGCCGTGGGTTTACTGCCCTCGCTGGTGAACCAAACAAACCGAAGGTCTGATGAATCGGATGAGACGAGGTCAAAAGAATTTTTTTTCGTGAAGGTGAAAAGGACTGAAGTGATGGTTGAAGACGAGGCTAATCCCGAGTCTGTGTGGGGAAAACAAAGGGATTACATGAGTGATTTAAATTTTGTATGACTCAAGAAGTCTCTTTAAAGTCTCGAGGACATCTACCTTTCATTTACAAAATTCAGCTGTAAATCTGATTCAGTAGTCTTAATACAGAAAGCATACTGCATTTATTGAACCTTATTTTTGTTTTGTAAGTTAAAGTTTCACCCCAACCAACAAAATATATTTTTATAACCATAACACCCTCCAGATCTCTGATGGCTTTCATTTGATGTAGTCTTCTGTGTACACGTAAACATTAACGTCGCTGATTGGAGGCAGACCCAGCTGGAAATAAGTGGGGGGAAAAAAAAAATCCAGCTGTAGATCTGTCTCCTGGGCCCAGTGCCACCAGTAAAGTGTTTGATGTGCATCAGTTCCCTCCATCCCCCTGAGGTTCAAACACACGCTTCAGTTTGTGTGTGTGGGGTGCCTCTTGTACAGTACTTTAAAAACATAATTAGCAGCAGCGTGTACAGTGAGGGTCACAAGTTGGTCAGTGGGGGGAAAAAAAATCATCTCATGCTTTGGTGCACAAACAGCCAGTGTTTTAATACTTCTGCCAAAGTTTGATAAAGTGAAATAAATTTGATGATAAACCTTCTTCTGTTAGGATGAAGTGTTTCCTTCTGTTCTCAGATTAATGCAACTTGGATTAATGGGAACAAAATGAGTTTTGAAAAACAGTTGCTGCTGGATTTTACATTTCATCTTGAGACAAATTAAATAACGTCAGTATGTCACACAAAGCACCACCCTCTGTTCCTTTGTCCATTTAGAACGATTCAATTTTATTCGCAGAGTTCTACCTCACAACCTAATAAACTTCACATTACATAGAAGGTAAAAGTAGACTAGATTAATTTCAAAATCGGAATATTTTTTCAAATTCACAATGAGTAATTTTATTAGGTCTGGCTTAATTCCTTAGATATTTTAATGTTCTTCCAATGTGGCTGCTTCACTTTAATCTGATTTCTTCTTTACGCCTGATTCCTGATACCTTACAGACCAGGAAACCTAAAGATGGAATGATTACATTGATTAAATGTATCATCCAGAAAAGGCACAGAGCGATGGGTGAAAGCGGAGAAGAAATTGCATTTTCATTTAACAAGACGAGATCTGCAGAAGAATCAAACCCACGACCAGGAAAAACGTCTCTCTATATCAAGCGCAGAACCTCAGGGATGACTGCTGCCAAAAACAGAAATTCAAATTTATATGCACAGTGAATGGTTCTAGTAGTGTGACAAAGAAATGAAAAGGCACATTAATATTAGAGAAAAAAAAAAAAAAAAACAGAAATTGGAGATGATTCAAAAATGGTCTTTAAATGTTTGACTGTGAAGCATAAATATATTATCCAGAACTATGTTTTAAGCATTAAATAGAAATGATTGAAAAGAGGGGTAGTGTTTTCCAAAGTATCAAAAACACTCAAACAAACTCAACACTCAGACTTGCCACAGTTGCTATGAACCAGAAGTAGTTTCTAAGTCAAAGTAAATCTATCAAAGTTACTTTATGAATTTGTGGAAAGGGTATGTGTGTCGTCAAATCAGACCAGGCTTGTTTGGATTGTTTTTTTTTTTTTCTCCTAAATGAATGTACAAATTGACTTTTTGCATTTACTTGTGTTAACTTTTTTTTTTTGATGATATAGAAATTAAGTTTGATCTCAAACAGTGAAATACAACAAAAGGGCTTAAACGGGGGAAATATTTGACAAGCCAAATACTTTTTCTCAGAAATAAAAGTGCCCCAACCGTCTTACGAAATGAATGTTGAATGAGCCACAGACTCTGCAGAAATATTGGATAAAGAATGTCGAACCCTCATTAACAGGAAGCTGAGGCTTTGACACACACGGTTATTTAAAACACCTAAAGCTTTATGTCACTAATATTCCTTAAATACAACTTCAAAAAAGTAAAAAATCCACTGTTAGAGAGGATAAAGGTGATTACCAACATATGTTACTGCTTTAGTATTTGGGAACCAAACTATGAAATTTCCACTCCCTCAGAAATGGTGCTAAATATGAAGTAAGGGTTAGGTGCATAAAACTTCCATACAAGGTTAGAGGTAAACAAAGTAAGGAAACCAGAATGGTGATGGTTTGTCATCCTTCCTCATGCAGTAAACATGGAAACACAAATACAAAATTTTCTATGTAGAACTCGTTGAAGATGAAGAAAAATGTTCAGAGTTTCCTAAAACACAGCTTCTTTCTGAATGCTCAGAGAAGGTCTCGTCTTTACAGGTTTACGACCAAACTGTTTAAAGGATTTTGTCCGTTTTGCATCTCGACCACCTGTGTGTTTTCTTGTTTTTTTTTTTTTTGTCCTGTAACACATATTTTGTTAATTTTTTTTTTCTTTTAGCTTGCAAAGGGATTTCTAAAGCTTTAGAGTTACACATGCCACAAATTGAATCAACTTAATCTTCTTAAATGCTTTGACAAGATTAACCACCTAATTTAAAAACAAGATTGAGGGTTTTCCTCTGCAGCTCAAACTCCGGTTGAATTACATTCATAGAAACTATTTTTAAATTTCTAATCCTATGAAACAGAGATGGTGTCTTTGCTGATTTCAGGGTGCCAGGGCAACCCTGATAACACCACAGGGGGTTAATTTTGAAAGTGTCTTACAAAAGTCATTAAATATTTCTGTCATCATTTCTCCTCAGCAGCTGAGTTTATTAAAACCCTGGGAGTAAAATATTTACAAGAACTGCAATAAATTAAACAAAACACACAGAAACTGAGACAGAACTCAAGATTCAGCAGAAAAGAAAACGTTAACTCAGACTCCATGAGTTGTATTTGTGAAAAAATTTGGATGCAAAGCTAACATGTTTTAATCAAGCATTCTTTGTGGTTGGAAATATAAACGCACATCTTGACAGTGCTCTGAGGTAGCACTTCCTCGTCACCCTCCGTTTCTTCTTCCCGCCCTTCGAGTTGTCTCAGCTGGCTTTATAAATAGCAGCGGTTCGAGGCGTTTTGAAACGAGTCCAGCCTTGTTTGTTCTGTTTGTGCAGCGAACGCATTCATAATGTAGAGTTCAGAGTCACGGCTCTTCTACAGCACATACCAGCAACAATTCTGCCTGTAAGCAGCCATTAACGCATGCAAACGTAGGCACAATGCACGGTCCACGCGTGAGGATTGTGCTCTCACTACATGATTTATTCTTACTGTTGCGTGCTGCTGCTGTGCTTGAAATACAGGGCCTGCGCAATACATATTTACTCTGGTAGAACAGTAGACATATATTAATATTTCCCTCCATAATTCCCTCCACCTCTGCAGACCCAGGGGCATATGAGCTGAACCTCATGTCTAGATGTCATGACACGCTACAAGCAGCAGAATTAATATTTACAGAGATCAGGGTTCAGCATGCATTTACTTGAACATAAAAATAAATCACAAAGCTCACTGGAGAGTAAATACAAACAGCACTTGCGAGATAAAACGCTTGCGGGGCTTTACAGAAACATCTGACCTAAAGGGGTAACAAACACCAGAGGATTATTTCCTGTCCAAATGGGGAGATGGGTGTTTAAAGCCCCACTTTATGATTAAATGTTGTAAAGTTGAAGGCTTCTGGGAACATGGAGCTTACAATCTAACTGTAAATTCTGTCAAAAATGTCCATTCCCTCCTCCCTAAAAAAAAAAAACCCTCCCCAAAACCTTGATCCGCATTGAATTAGAAAAAAATTGCTATTGTCTCTTAACTGTGCTATTTCTCTTAAAGACTGAGATCATTCCAGATAAAATTTTCCCTCAATTTCCCACAGTTGTCTCTCAAATTCAGGCTACACAAAGATTTGCCCTGTGGGGAGAGTAAAGATTTTTTGACTTGACTGGACTCTAGATATCATGATCTACTCGTCATTTTTGTTTCATATAAGTGACACGACAAATTATGATTATGTAAGGAATGAGAAAGTTCTAAATAATTTCAAAGTACCAACTTTGGCATATTTTTCTCTGTAAGCCTCTTGATAGGAAAGTCAAACAGATATGTAATTATTCAAATTTGTAGCGCAGAGACTCTTACCATTTACTTTACAAAATATCTTCATAAATAATTTATGAATTATTTTTATCTGAAGGACTAACATAAAATAGGTAAATTGTTAACTTATTTTTTTTTCTTATAAATGTGAAATTCTTTGTCTACAAGTCTAACCATATACAAAAGTATAGATTGTTGCTCTGAATGTTTTTATTTATAGTAGCAGGAACTAAAACTATTATTTTACCTGCCTTTAACTTAATTTAAGCCTGAAAATGACATAATTACATCAGACCTTCATCATGATAAAGACAAGTCAATATCTGAAGGAAAAACATTACTGTTTCTTTTTGTCCACCAGCTGATGTACTTTCCTTTTTTACGTGCTTAACATTTATAAACAGTCATGGGCAAGAAAAGTGCAGGCTGTTAGCTATTGAATATTGGTCTTTATTGGCTTCCTTATTGCATTAACATTTACCATTTTCCCTTTGTCTGATCATTTTACCCCACGGCACCTCGGGTTTTAATGAGCAGAGCCATCGTCTGAGTGGATGGCCTCGGTGCCTCCATGTCAGTGCTTCATTTTCTGTTCTTGAACAAATCGCATTAAGTGAAACCTGTGGTTGTGTAAAAGTTTCCTGTTCAAACACAGGGCTTCAGAGCACTGAGATGTCTAAATAAAGAAAAAAAGATTTCACAAATCTGAAAATGAAAAACTCATTTGTCCATCCATCCAAAAATCAAAAATCCTAAAATGATACAACAACTACAGTTTGACGTTTTCATGCCATGGATCTTCTCCCTCATCACCAAACCTAATGTTAGATAATTACTATCATTGTCTGACTTGCAAATTTAGCAGTTAAACTGCAGCCTGAAAGTCGTACAACTTCCTTTGACCCCTAAGCAGCGAGAGGTTGAACATCAAGGGCTTGAAGTTTTTGATGTTATAGTGTCGAAATACCAAAAGAATATTTAGACTAACAAGTAACCACCTTAATTTTACTGTGTAGAATAACTGACTACAGCAACCTGAAAAACCAATCAAGCCAAATCAACAGATTTTGCAGCCCTAGATGTTGAACTGCTGAGTGTTGACTTAAGCCTTCTGAGAGAAATTTGTAAAATGGGGTCATAAATAAAACTAGCTTGACTTTCGCTGTCATGATATCAGTTGCTCTTACTTTGAAAATACAACACATTTAATCAGTGGAGAGTTGTCTCTGGTAAAGCAGATCCGTGTAGCACCTCATGCCTCGCTGCTTTTTCTTCCAAAGTGCTTCCCCCCTGACTCATAGCCGACAGTTGTTTTTACCCCGAAGCCTGACTGACGGGGGGCAGAGGGATCCTGCCCGCTTGCCTGCTTTAAATGATCATTGACGTCCATTATCTGAAGGGTAATTAGTACTTTACTCAAAAAAAAGTCCTTCTTATGGTTTTGTATTATTCCACTCTTCTGTTTTTTTTTTAAATGAATTTGTGTTTTCTACTGTTTAGCCTGGGGCAAACATGACTCATCACTACAGATGCTGCACAGAGAAAAAACGGGGTAAAAAAAGGAAATTCTTTTTCACACTCCCTGCTGAATTAGCATTGTGTTTGCAGTTAAAATGAAAATGTCGATTGAAATCTGTCTCCTCGTTGTCGCAGCTCTTTTCATTTCAAATCTCTCTTGATCTCTGCTTTTCTCCAAATGATCCCCAGCTGATAGCTGTAAGGCATTGCATCTTATGTACAGTAAATAGATCCTGTCAGTCTGTATTTCTGCTGCTCATGTTTCCAGAAAAAAAAAAAAAAAAAAAAGCAACAACAACATGCCTGTGCTTGGTGCTGCTACTGCAAACCTGCAGGTTTTATCACAGAAGTCAGACATTCAACATGAACACCACAACTTTTTTAGAGACCATAAGGATTAATATGTGAATATGTGCTTCCCTGCTTTATTTATTGTGCTGAAAAATTATTTACAAAGCCTTTCAAAGCTTTTCTGTTTTCTTTTCTAAAACATGAAACGTGACAACGCATCCTTGATTCTAAAGGCCTTTTATCTTGTTTGTATATGTCGTCTTTTGTTTGACAGTAAGGTGTATCTTACTGTCACACATACGCACCCCTACACACAGTACACATTCACATATTAAACACAAAGCAAGTGAAACAAAGAAGGACTCAATGTTAAAGTCCTTCCTTGTTTTTTATTTACATAAATTGAAAACAAGCACTACTTAGATATTTCCTCAAAATCAGATTAATTAAAGACAGAAAGATTTGTTTGAATCTTTGTATTTTATAAAGACTTTGTTTGTACCTTTTAAAACACAAAATCCTTTTTCTAATGGTGTATACATTCGAAATTAGGATTTCCTTTCACTACAAAAAGCATCTTTTGAGTAGTTTTAGTTAGCAGATTATTTTTAATATGTTCTGAATTTCAATAAACCAGAAAATTGGAATATTTTTAGGTTGCAAAACAGCAAATAGGCATAATTCAGTCCACCCAAATTTTAAGTTCATCTAAATGCTTTTTTGAACAATAAATATGTGCACTGTAAATGTATGCTTATTTCCCCAGACCTCTGCTCAACAGTTTAACAAGCTAAAACATTTAAACAGCAGATAACATAAAATAAACTACAATATATGAGCTGAAGCTATGTATTTCATAAAAATATCATAAATCTATAGCAAACTTAATGATTCTTTTAACTGATGGGACTAATACAGCTTCAGGCTGCTATTCTTTTTGTGTTTGGACTCTGATGTGAACTAAACTACACATCAGTGTGGACTTATTCCAAACTTTACTTTTGTGCACCTGCGAAAACATGGACTTAATTGCAAATTCCATCCATCCATCCATCCATTTTCTGTTCACCCTTCTTCCCTTAATGGGGTCGGGAGGGTTGCTGGTGCCCATCTCCAGCTACGTTCCGGGTGAGAGGCGGGGTACACCCTGGACAG